>CM031946.1:12462896-12617896 GCA_018749465.1 Paracanthobrama guichenoti
CTTAACTGAACAGAGCTGCTCACACGAAGGGGACAGTGGGGCACAACCTAACGCTTTTGGACTTTCTCAGTTTGTGTAAATCCACTTGGGGTTCAGAGTATTTATTTTTTCCCACATTAATTTCACACAAGTCTAGTACAAATATGTGGTTTTGTTTCATTAATACAGTGTATACTTTTTTCTTGATTTACCCCGAAAGAATGGAAGTGAAATGTGACAACATGCCCCATAGGTGGGGTACATTGTAACATGAGCAAATGACAGCTTAAAATGTTACCTGATATAATCAAAAAAATACCCAAGACAAACTAAAATATTTTGTCAACAAAATACAATTATTAACTTTTAAAAATAAAATAATGGCTTTTTTTTATCATTAAAAATATACACATTTTTGAGTCTGACAACAAACACATCGCTAAGTACAGCTATACAGCATAGTTCAAAACATAATAATAATGAATCATTTCTGAACATTGACTCCGTCATTATTCACCCTTTTCTCATGGTTTCTCAAAAGAATTCATAAAAGTATAGAATATAATATCATATTTCTAATAGGGGAGGAACTGGGATTTAAACCGCGGCTCGTGTCTTCTGCTGTTAGATCAGCGTTAAAGAACCATCTCAACTGTTAAATAACAGATAGAAGATTACAATAATATCAGATTTGTCTTATTTTAAATAAACACAAAACACAGAGAAATTTACTTTTGCTATGGTTAAATAAATGTTCAGTGATATCTTCCAAAGATTTCTTAATTTTGGAGCATTTTTTTCTCTAAATAATGCTGATATGGCAACTAGTAAATGCACAAAGTTTCGTCATCCTGGCATGTGTGGAAAGTTTTAAACCAACCCCGCGTTAGGTTGCCCCGCGCTCCCGTACACCACGTTCTGTTCAACTCAAAAGAGAAAAAGATATTGACTGTGTAGTTGGATGAGCTCCAGAAAATAAGTAATGAGGCTTTGACAGTTACAGATATGAAAAATAAAAAGGTGGGAATAAAGAATTTTTAAGTTTCTATTTTCCCCAAGCAGTTTCCAACTGATAAATAGACATTATTAAAATTGTATACCATTTTGTGAAAATAAATTGAAAATAAAAAAACCGGTAACACTTTATTTTACAGTGTCCTTGTTACACGTTACATTTAGTTACTGCAGCAATTACTATAAACTTTGCATAATTACATGCAACTAACTAACTAAACCTAACCCTATAGTAAGTACATGTAGGCCTAGCTAATTAATATTCAGTACTTAAATGTATAACACATGCACATGCAAAATAAAGTGTAACCTAAAAAACATTTTATTATATTAATTCTATTATTTATTAATCATATTAATTAAAATAAATGTCACATGTCTGTCTGTTTGTTGATCTTTCAGTTGTGTTTTCATCCTGTCACGTGTTCCTTTGTCTTAGTTTCCCCACCATAGTTACCCTCATGTTTGTTTCAGCTGTGTTCAGTTAATTATCTCGTTCCAGTTTGCTATTTAAGTTCTTCCCTGTTCCTCACTCTTTGTCCGGTAGCTGTGATGGTTAAATGTCGGTATTCCATGTTCCTGAGAGGTTTCATTAAAGTTTATGTTTATATTTGGATCTCCTGAGTTTACTGTGCAACACACTGTTACAATTAACTCATCGCAACATTATAATGTACACTAAATTCATTTAGAGATTTGCTAGAGAGATTTAACAGTGTTATTGATGTAAAAGTAATTAAAAAAACTAAAAAAAAAAAAAAACATGCACAATATTAAATATTGGCTGATATACAGTACTGTGCAAAAGTCTTAGGCACGTTGGTATTTTGACACGAAAAATGTTTTTAAGCCAGTTATTTATATATTTTACTGTAGTGTGTCAGCAGGAAATATCAGTTTACATTTCCAAACATTCATTTTGCAATTAATTGTAATAATCCAGTGAATAGCTTTTATTTATGAATTAACTTCTATTAACTAAATCAAATTGATATTTGGGGTGACCACCCTTTGTGTTTAAAGCGTCTATTCCTTCACCTATTCATGTAGTTTTGCAGGAAGGATTCTTCAAGTGTCCTGGAGACGTTGCCACAGTTCTTCTGGATTTAGTCCGTCTCAGTTTTTTATGTTTCTTCATGGAATCACAGACAGACTCAATGAAGATGACATCAGATCTCCATGTGGAGCATAGAGACTATTGCCAGACTCTTTATGCATACAAAAATCTCATAGGATTATTAAAATGAATGGCAATTAATTTATAAATATAAACTGATATTTCCTACTGACACACTACAGCAAAAGATATAAATAACTGGCTTAAACCCACTTTTTGTGTGTAAAAATACTAGCGAGCCTAAGACTTTTGCACAGTACTGTAGTCAATAATATTTAGTCAGTAGTCAATATGGTACAGATGTGTCATGCATGACAGCATTTTTAGCATGGGGTCATCAGGAGTTCATTCACCCCCCAGGATGTGAGCTACAGAGCGGGTAGGTAGGGTAAACGCCGTACACACCACAGATTAACTGATCTCAGACGTCGCCTAGCAACACAACACTATCTATTCACAGCCATGGAGTCGCCCGAGTTATCCCAACTCTAAAGCTGAAGAGGACATGCTCTTTAAAAGGCTGAAGATGAAGTAAGTCAGCAAAAGAGAGAAAGAGCAAGGGAAGCACAGAGAGTCAAAAGGAGGATGAGGATTGCCTTTTTTGTGTGTGGGGAAAAGAAATGAAAAGGGTAACATGCCCTGTCAGTGAGGTTAGTCTACACAACTTGCACTAAATGAGTTCATACAACCTAGCAGGCGACGCCAGAGAGTGCACTGTTATGCATTTACTGACATCAGGGTGTGCTGTGCTGTTATGGATCCCTCTGTTGAGATCACACTGAGTGATGCTGGTGGGTTTTATTGTCACTTGGGAATGGTACAATTGGGGGAGGTAGAGGTTATGGGAGTAAAATATGAGCGAGAACTCTGTGTTTTTTCTCTCTGCGGTTTCCCTAATGCTCTGTCCCTTCCATGCAAGATGTCTGTTAGATGGATGAGTGTGATTGAAAAGTATTGCTATTCATACTCTTTATAATGATCTATATTAGACCCCTAACTTCACACAACTCACACAACAGTTGGGTAAAATTGATCATTTAAATGCATTTAAATTCAGTTGGAATATGAATTGAACCACGCCCGACAGGAAGTTGAAATTGGGTTTTACTGAATTGCAATATTGCAATGTTGAAAGATTTTGAGTGCCATACCAATAAATAAATCTTTCATTAAAAGCATAAATTCAAGATTCAAGAGTTTTATTTGTCACATACACAGTTATATACAGAATATACAACCGGCAGTGAAATGTAAACAGGTCCGCTCCATGGACAGTGCAAATTCACAGTTAAAACACAAGGAGGAAATTATAATAGAAATAGAATAAAAAGTATTATCTATCTATCTATCTATCTATCTATCTATCTATCTATCTATCTAGATAGATAGATAGATAGATAGATAGATAGATAGATAGATAGATAGATAGATAGATAGATAGATAGATAGATAGATAGATAGATAGATAGATAGATAGATATCTGTAGAATTATAAATAATCAAGTCAAGTAGAAGAAAAAGTAAAAAATAAGAATAAAGAAGTGGAATAAAATAAGTGAGGTAAACTGTGCAGTGAGTAAACTGTGGACTTATAAATATGTGGTTAACAAATGTATAAAGAGTATAATGTGCAAACAGGTTTATAACAGGTTGTTACACAGTAACAACGAGAACAGAAAGTGCAGTGCAATGTCAGTGTATCGATGGTCACGTGATGTTAAGTGACTGAGTTCAGGAGTCTGATGGCCTGGGGGAAGAAGCTCCTCCTGAGTTTTGGCCATCAGGCTTCGGAAGCGCTTACCAGATGGCAGCAGCGTGAAATGAGGGTTTGCAGGGTGATTAGAGTCCTTGATGATCTTAGTAGCTCTACCTTTGCAGCGTTTGGTGTAGACGTCCTGCAGAGACGGGAGAGCTGACCCTGAGATACGCTCGGATAAGTGCACGACTCTTTGCAGGGCTTTGCAGTCATGACTGGTGCTGTTCCCATACCACGCTGTGATGCACTGAGTTAATACACTTTCTATCGCCCCTAAATAGAAAGTTTTCAGGATAGCTGGTGAAACCCTGAATTTCCTCAGCTGGCGCAGGTGGTACAGTCTTTGCCTGGCTTTTTTCACCTGTGTCTGAATGTGAGCAGTCCAGGTCAGGTCCTCGGAGATGTTTACACCCAGGTACTTGAAGCTGCTCTCTCTCTCTACTGGTGACCCGTTGATCATGAGGGGGGAGTATGTCCGTTGCTGTCTCTTCCTGAAGTCCAAAATCATTTCTTTGGTCTTGCCAACATTCAGAGAGAGACAATTGTCCTGGCACCATGATGTTAGATGCTCCACCTCGTCCAAGTATGCCGTCTCATTGTTGTTGGAAATGAGGCCCAGGACAACAGTATCATCAGCAAATTTGATGATAGAGGTGGAGCTGTGTGTGGACAAACAGTCATGCGTGTAGAGCGAGTAGAGCAGGGGACGCAGGACACAGCCCTGTGGAGCTCCCACACTCAGGGTGATGGAGGTGGAGGTGGACTGGCCTACTCTCACCACCTGAGGCTTGCCAGTGAGGACGTCCTCAATCCAGTGGCAGAGAGAAGGATTCAGGCCGAGATCCAGGAGTTTGGAGGTTAGCTTGATGGGAACTATGGTGTTAAAGGCTGAGCTATTGTTACAGGTGAGGCTCCCTCTCTGTTTCCTCCGGATCACCAGAGGGAGCTCTCACCAGAATATTGACTTGTTATTCGGACTACAATCCCCACAGACACTCACACCTGGAACTGATTGCGTGCGCACCTGCAGCCCATCTCACACACTATATTAGCGCACCACACACACACCACAATTGCGAAGTCTTGATTTGCTATTGCTGTCATTCTGAGCGTTTATTCCCTGGATTGCTATTCTGTTTTTGACCTTGGACTGTTTCTATATTTGACCCTTTGCTACCTGCCCTGAACATTGCCTGTCTCTCTGGATTATTGATTTCTGCCACCTGCCCTGACCCTTTTGCCTGACTCTTTGGATTGTGTATGTTTGCTGCCTGTCTCGACCCAGCCTGTTCCTGTTTACGGTTTTGTGTCACTCACCTGTATCCTGCATATATAAAAAATAAAGCTGCAGATGGATCCTCACTCGGCTGACTCCTTGTTACAGCTATAGTCAATAAATAGGAGCCTTACGTAGTTCCCACTTTTGCTGTCGATGTGAGTGAGGGAGGAGTGGAGGACATGAGAGATGGCATCTTCAGTCGATCTATTGGGACGATAGGCAAACTGAAGAGGGTCCAAAGTGTCAGGAATGAAGGAGCAAATGGTGTTTTTAATGAGTCTCTCAAAGACCTTCATGACTATAGACGTGAGAGCCACTGGACGATAGTCATTTAGGCAAGCGGGTTTACTGTTCTTAGGGACAGGGATGATGGTGAATTTTTTGAAGGAGGTGGGGACCACAGATGTAGCGAGGGACTCATTAAAGATAGATGTAAACAACCCGGCGAGCTGATCAGCACAGGACCGCAGAACACGGCCTGAAATACCATCCGGCCCGGCAGCTTTCCTGACGTCCACACGCTTGAGTGCCCTCCGAACTTCATCCTCCGAGACAGAGATCACGTGGTTGTTGCTGCTCTGAGTAATTCCCTCTGACGCGCCACTTGGCGGTTACAGTCAAAGCGAGCATAGAAAGAGTTTAACTCATTCACAAGCGACGGATCAGCGCTCACCTCTGCAGAGGATACATATTTAAATAAATGCATCAATGTAAAATTAAAGATTTTTTTTATTAATATGGAACTCACTGTCCTCTAAATTCTTCCACTATGTTCCATAAAAGTTAGTTTATTAATTATTGTGAAATATACACTAGGGTTCAAAAGTTTGGGGCCGGTAAGATTTTATGCTGTACGTTGATTAAGAATACAGTAAAACAATAATATTGTGAAATATTATTACAATTTAAAACAATCATGTTCTATTTTATTTATAGGATGTCATGTATTCCTGGGATGGCAAAGCTGCATTTTCAGCATCATTACTCTTCAGAGTCACATGATCCTTCAGAAATCATTCTGATATGCTGCTCAAGACACATTTCTTATTATTAATGTTGAAAACAGTTGTGATGAAATTGCTATGTTCTTTAATTGAATCCATCTCTGTCCCTGGCAGGTAAACAAAAACATTTAAATCTCAAATTTCATACATACAAATTTTGCCTTTATAGTGAAATATTACATTATTTTAATTGAATATCTTCACATTCAGAATCACATAGGAATTCATTTGCTTTTGTTTGCTGCCGCAATTAAAATTAAGAAACTAAACTGCAATTTAAAAGGCATTCTCAATTTAGTGCACAACTGAGCCTCCTTCTGATACAGGTAGATCTCCTCAGGAGATGGTAGCTGCAGTACATTTCAGTTCATTGTTCAGATTGTTGCAATACTATCAATGTCATACATTATGAATGCAGACATGGAAAGAATAAACAGGACTTTGAGCTGACATTGTTCATCATAACCTAAATAGTGATTCTGATGATAGTAAGTACAGTATATATTTAGACCTGGAGTGTTGCTTTAATTTTGAATACAGTCATTTGGCAGGCCAGATCAGCCTTATGCTCTGTCTCTGTCCTAGTAACTAATGACTGTGTGTTAATATTTAATATTGGCCTAATAATTTCCTTTATTAGCTCTTTAGGTGTGGGTAGATCCATTTGGGAACAGTTTTGAAGGAAGAACATTACATTTATTATATAAAATGATGCAGTTTTGTTTTAGATCTTATAGCCTCAGCCGTAGACATAACGCCCCACAGACAGATGACTGATCATCTGATGCATGTGGCACACAAAATAGGAAATATTTTGGTAGTTTTGAAGTCGTCATCTGATTGGTTGAATTCTACAGGATTTCCAGGAGACGTGTGTGTCGTGTTCTTCAACGATCCGCCTGGAAACAAAGCCGCCATGAAGCCAAACCCCTCATGGAAGCCGTCGTGTTTACAACTGCGACTTTTAGCTTTTATCAGGATCAACTAAACGCTGGATTTTCAAAAGTATGTGAAGTCTGCGGCGCCGATGTTGCAGAAAATTTGCACAGTGTTCTTGAATCTTTTTTTTTATTTTTATGCACATCGGCCTGTTATCTAGGGTCATCAACTTCACAGTACATTTTCACATCCCTAAACATGACGCAGAACAAAATGAACTGCGATTGGTTGCTTTACATGTCTGTCAGACGTCCTATTGGGCAGTCCTTGGCCAATGCAAGCTGCCCTAGCCTAGATCTTTCCCCAAATAATATCAATTGTGGCCATCTATGTGGGACACCATGTGTCACCCCATATAACTTTTATCCCCCCTGAATCAAGACCGCAATCTGATTCTGTATGCAGGTCTGCACTGACTGGGTTCAATATCAGAAGAAATTAAATCTGCTTTTTGGTGCTTCATATTTTTTCTTTGCATGACAGAAAAAAGAAAATCTGAAAATGTATTAAACATTTTTGTCCAAAGGCAATGTCAATGTTTGGACATGAACTGACTTGCGTGCCAGAAACACGAGTTGGGTATGATGACGGGCATCTCTGTCCTTTTACTTGGCCGCCCTTTTTGCAGTTTTAGGCTTCAGGATTGTAGTATAATCTGTCAAATATATCCTTGTGAAAAAAGTTTAAATGAATTTGTTTGCATTTCACAATATTTATAATCACAGGATGCTGTGTTTATGCAGTAACACATTTTCTCTTAATTCAATTTAAGAACATTAAAGGAATGATGTGCAAAAATCATGCCTTTCCTCCACTCATGGTTTGCCAAGTGTAATTTATTAATTAATCTGTCCCATGGAGATTGTTTCCAAGGCAACTAAGGACATCTACTGTACATTTTAACTGAGTCCCATAAGTTACATAAGAGTTTGGGTGTGTTAACTGACAGTCTTTTTGCCAGATATGCATGTGAAATACAAATGCACAGTTAACTCAACATGCAATCTTTTCATCCATGAGATCCTAATGCCCTTAAAGTTGTCAAAAATTTCCAAGACTGATCAAAAAAATTCTTCACAAATTGTGCCAAAAAAAAAAAAAAATATTTGCAATTTGGCATCGCAGCCATTCGTTGGTTTCCATTGTTAGGCCAGATCGTTTTTCTAAGAATACAGATGGAGCCACATAATGAAGAAAATCTAGCAGAAATGAAGCTGGCCTGATGTGACCTGGTTGCAGTCACACAGCTCTAACCACAATCAGGACACCAGAAAAATGAGATGCAGCAGCAGGGCGAGAAAGAATATCAAATCTTCCTGGCTAATGTAGTGCTGATTCCTGTCTGCTTTTGATCCATTTACAATTCACCAAAAAGATGGTAAATGCTGGGGAAATAACATTCATACTGAAGGAAAAGGATACTTTACACTTAACAGTATAATTTAACTTGACACTACAATGTTTCTCTCATTCTCTCATTCTTCTCAGAAAGAAGAAAAAACAAGATTCTTGTACTGCAAAAGCTGTCATCTGAATCATACAGCTATTCTAAAGCACTGACTTTCCAACACATGACAGGTGCCATTACTGCCACTTCGTCAATATGCAACATTTTCTGGGTTTCAGAAGGTCTTAGTAACAAGAATCACACATTTTAAATATTCAGACCTGAAGAAAGTGTTCCGTCAGCATTGCCATTCTAATCATATTAAATTGTACTTTGTGCATGATTGACATCACAGATCTAGGGCCCTATTTTAACAATCTGAGCGCATGGTCTGAAACGCATGGCGCAAGTGCACTTAGGGCGTGTCCGAATCCACTTTTGCTAGTCGGAGCACCAGATGCATGATCCGAAAGGGCTGCACCTAGTCTCTTAATGAGTCATGGGTGTGATTTAGGTGTAACGTGCCACGAACCAATCAGAGTCTCATCTCCCATTCCCTTTAAAAGCCAGTTGCACTTTCACCATGGCAGAATTTGCGAATGCCGAGCAGAAAGACGCTTCTCCAGAGAGGAATCCTTTTGTTTGTAATATTTTAAAATGTTTGTGTGCTGCTACGCGTCCCTGTGTGTAATAAGCAGAGTGTACGCACGTTGTGCACCCACCTATAGGCACATATTACTAACAGGCCCTTTAAATAACACAAAAAATACTGCGCTATTGACTTTAGACCAGGTTTTTGTTGCCTCAATATAGCAACGCGCCAACAATGCACCTGAACACACCTCGTTTTCAGACCAGCACACCCATGGGTGAACAGATGGGCGCAAGTGCATTTGCTTTTTAAATAACGTGGTGCAGGACGTGAAATTGATAAATGCGTCGGGCTGAAACTAACACTTGCAACGCACCTGGCGTCGCATTGCGCCGGGCGTATGATAGGGCCACTATTCTGTTTATGTTCACCTGGCATATTTCAACACTGACAAAACAGCTTTAAACATCACTCAAGTCTCAAGAGATTTGATTTGCAATGTCTGACATTCTCAAACTTAGTTTTAAAAAGCACAGATCTCACTGTATCTGAACGCTGCTCATGTAAGACTGACTTCATCTGTAAACATCAGTAAAGGTCTGCTTATTCAATAAGAGCCCAGATTGGCCGGCTGTTTATCCAAGCATCTGAGGTGTAATTGTGTTACTATGTCTAATGGCTCACTTCATACAGAGAGTCACATGCCAAGGAAGAAGGAGAACAGCTGGACATGCAAGGGAGTGGCAAGCCAGATAAACATAGGTTTAAAGTCAGATCCAACCAGCATGAATCTTCATACTGATCTAAACTTTATTTTTTAAGCAGAGACAACCTCTGTCACCTCTATTTGAACGTTCCTCAGCTAATGAGACTCAGGTTTGTTGACCATGGAGAAACATATTGGCCATAAACAAAGGAACAACACGCCTTTAATTGTCAGCGGCGCGAGGTTTGTGTGTGTGACTCATCAAAGCCAAAGTGAAGAGCATCAATGCAGATCTTTGAAAAACAAACAGCTCTTCAGATGTCCACATCTGAACCTTTGAAGAGAGACACACAACGCTAATGTAAGAAAGAGACAGACAGGTGTCCCCTGATCAAAGCGGACACCCACAAAATCTCCTTCGTCCTCTGTTGTCTCTCTCGCCGTCTCTCTCGCTGTCTCTGACAAATCTATTACGTTGTGTAACGAAATGGGAATAAATCAAGGGTACTGTCCTTCATTGAGTCACAGCCCTGAATCTGCCCTGTGACAACACGCTAGATAAACACAAGATAAAAGAATTAAATAGCAGTATAATCCAAAATGTACCGTGTCAAGTCAAGCATCCAGTAAGTGAGTTTTCATATAATCAATCGAACAACCATTAAGCTATCAAAACAAACAGGATTCTCATCAATGGTAGCTAAAAAAGGTCTAATTAAATGACAACAAATAATAATAACAATAACTGAAATTTTTCCTGAATATATCCAAAGCAATAAACATTGCAGTGTATCATGGGAAATCGGTTGCCTCATCTGAAGCCACAATACTTTGCTGAATTCAGAACCGTTAGTATAGGCCTACAATTCATATCATTATATAGCAAAAACAGTATGAATATTAAGTTAGTATGCGATTCTGACTTCAGCATATCCCTGTATACCGACTATATAGTAGGCGAAAAACAGAGCGTGAAATGAATACTATGTCTGAATTCATACAGTATATGGAAAGTACCTGGATGTCCTATTACTTCCGGCAAGATTCTGAAGTGCACATCTGATGGTCACTTTACTATCCCATGAGGCCACTGGAGAGAAGGTGTGAATGGCAGTTAAGCTTTACAACTGACTCTATATGGTTACATGACAATTTCATTTGTTCTAGGCTACACACATTCATACTTTACAGAACATACTATTTTAACGTTTGTGAAGTTCATTTTGTGTCAAATGTAGTACCTCTACAATGTAGTAAATTTCTGATGCACCTTATGTATGTTAATGCTAACACTTCTAGGTACATAGTTCTGTAGTTGTCTGACACAGAAATGTGTCAGAATGCAATTTATAACTATGAAAAATTTAAGTCTGTTTTTTTTTTTTCATCAGGTCAACTGCTTTCATAGTGGAGCATCAGTTTGAAGAAATCCTTATAGAGAATGTTAAAGTTTGTTAATCTTATCTATAAACATTAAGACATAAATGTTTATAGCTAGTTACCTGAATAATCACACATTAGGTTTAGTAGCACAGACATTTGAAGCAAACTCTATCGCCCCCTTTAGTGCTGGAGTAATGACAGTACAACAGGACTGTGCATTTGCAATGAGTTTCTACTTCCATAGCGTATGTTTTTTACGGCCTGTTATGAAGGAGAAACGTGTCGAGAAACATGTAACTGGACCATGTTAAACAAACACTTTGACATTTGATGACATTCATAAAATACAGTTTTAAGACTCCAGTTCTGCTCCTCCAGTCAGAACACACACAATACGGCTGACTGTTTCAGCTCTTGATTGTAGACAGATGTCTGCATCTCGCAGCTCTTAACAGCAGATGTGCCTCGTCTGGCAGACACCAGCAGAGGAAGCGAAGGATCGCTATAAAGATCACAGCATCTCATTGCGAGATAAAGGTCCCATATGACGAGGGACTTGTCGACCGAACCTTGTCTCGGATTACACCGGGAAACAGTAGTGGCTATCCGCCACAAACCAATTTTCTGCATGACAATGGATGAATATAACATGGAATTAGACGAGATTGGTTTGAGACTGAATCACTGTCTTGCATAAGCAGCGATCTCCCTCTGGCTCTCTCGGGTGTGTGTCATAGACATAGGCCTACTGCGACAACACGCATACATAAACGCTCATTCACCTCTCTCTCTATCTTTCCCATAAGATTTAGAGCGCTATGGGCAATAACATCTTTAGGGCTGAAAAGAGTTGCTAACTTTTTATTTTATTTTATTCAGAAACAAGCCTGAGGTTAAGGAACACTTATTAAGTCTTACTTTCATTTAAATGCTCTCAAACGTCATTCCTCATCATGGAAGACTTTGATGGTGACAGATGGCGTCACACTCCAGCTGCAGACGCAGCATACAAGAGGAGCTCGCTGGGCCTCAGCAGGTGGAGAGAGAGGTGTGATCCATCATGGCGGCCTGGCAGTCCGATGCCCCGCCGAGGTACTCACACGCTGCACATCTGTCACAGTTTGGGAACACCACGGTAGCTCTTGGCCAAGGCAGACCAAGAGTGCCAACCAACACCTGTCTGCTGGAGGAAACCTCTGTCACCTGTCCTCAGACCTGTGAAACTTTGGCCCTAGGTGGGAATAGCAGACCAAATAATCAATGAATTGTCAGGTTTAACTGGTTTACACCAAAAGTTACTTATAAAAGTAATGCATTGCAATATTCTGTTTTCTCCTTAAAAAAAGTAACTAATTGCGGTACTTGGTTACCTTACCTTACTTTTGTGGTACTTTTTCTCACCTGGGCTTGCTTGTTTGTTTTTTTAATAACAACAAAAAAGTTAAATTTTTGGCAAATGTAGAGGACCGTTCACATCAAAAATGTGAAATGCAAATTCACGCCTGTACAGTAGAGGACACAGCACAAACAAACCTTTCAGCTGTGTTGCAATTCTGGATTGAAGAAGAATAGGATGCAGGAGAAGAAAATTAAACACAAATGTGATGTTTACACTGTAAGAAATTTCAGGCCTCTCCAATAAAAAAATTCTAAATACATCTAAATTTTTCAGTTGCATCCGCTACTGTCTTTGTGTCCTGCCAAAATAAATCCCGTTCCATCTAACGTCTGTGTTTGAGTCTTCCATGATGACATTGGTATTAGTATTTTTGTGTAATTTAATATCTGCAAATGAGATGAGTAAATGCCTGCTCACATTCAGTCTAGAACTACAATAACCATCATGCAGCACACTCAACGCCTCTGCACTTTTCATAGGGACAGGAGGGGTACCAATCAATAATGGAAAAACAAAACAACTTGTGTTACTTATTTGAAAAAGTATTTGATAAAGATATTTTTGTTGTAAATGTAAAAGTAATTTGTTACTTTACTAGATACTTGGAAAAAAAAGTAATTGATTACATTTTAAGTGATTAAGTTACAGCTAGTTTACATGAGATCGAATACAGACAAATGTCAATAAATATATAGTTTTTTTTAGGGTTACATTTTGTTTTAAGGTGTCAGTGTTACAGTGTAATTATATATTTAAGTACTGAGCGATATTAATTAATAACATGTACTTACTATAGGGTTAGGGTTTGGCTGAGGGTTAGTTGCATGTAATTATGCATCATTTACTGTTATTACTATGGTAAGTACATGTAACATATGTAACAAGGACACTGTAAAATAAAGTGTTACCGGATTGTGCAGTAAAGGAATATTCCATGTTCAGTACAACTTGATCGCTACATAAATAAGCAATCATTTTACATAAACATTTCATTTTACTTAAATGTATTAAAATCTAGGTGAAGACACATTTTTCTCCATTGCATTTGATGTTTGATGTTTATAGAGGTTGTATGTTTTCAAGTTTTATTAGTCTGTTATTATTAAACAATTTTGTTAATTTTGTATTGATTGCACTTTTCTACATTGCACAGCATTTTTGTACATTTATAGTTAATTTAGTGGTTTATAATTAAACTTGAATTTTAAAATTAACTTCAACCAGACTTATTGATATATATATTCAGAATCGCCATTTTGACTTGTCCCTCAGTATGCATAAATAAATAAATAAATAAACGTGTGTACAATAACATATTTACAATGGAAGTCTATGCTTAGACCAGCCTAAGCTGGTTTTGCTGGTTTAATATTTGGTTAAGTTGGTTTGCTGGCTGGATTTAGAGCATTTTTGCTGGAAGAAACCAGCTAAACACCAGCATGGTCAGGCTTGGAAAACATCTTAAACATCTTATTCCATAGGTGTTGCATCTGAATCAACACTAGAATCATGTTGAAATTATCACCACAAGACATTATACATCTTAAAACTGGACTTGTGTGACAAAATCACTTGCTAACCTTACCTTTACAAGTTGTCTATCAAACACGTCATTAACAAATAAATAACACAATTTTGTTTGGAAGAACTAATTTAAACGTTTCAATAAAAATACATGCCATACATTTATGCTTTTAAACCTTCTATAATTTCTTTCCCCATTGAATTCCATTCCTTTAAATTGTGTTGTGATGGTATTGTTTTTGTAAAATGCATTGTTTATGTGGTTATGTAGCTGTGTGTATTTATAGGTTGAGTCTTGAGGGTGTCTACAACCAAGAGTGATCTGCTTCACTGAAAATGACCAAAAGATCTCAGCTGTGAAAATGTCGAAATTAATTCAGCACCACAAGCATGATACATTCCCACTCACCACTATTAGATGATGTCAGTCAGTCAGTGTGTGTGTG
This sequence comes from Paracanthobrama guichenoti, assembly GCA_018749465.1. Taxonomy (NCBI): domain Eukaryota; kingdom Metazoa; phylum Chordata; class Actinopteri; order Cypriniformes; family Gobionidae; genus Paracanthobrama; species Paracanthobrama guichenoti. The sequence goes on from CM031946.1 coordinate 12,477,422, forward strand.
TGTGTGTGTGTGTGTGTGTGTGTGTGTGTGTCCTGATATTCCCTATGTTATGGGAACCAAATGTCCCCATAAGTATAGTAATACCAGTAAATGTTTTCTATCCCAGTGGGTACTTCAACCTGAATGTACACTGACTCATGGGGACTCGTGTCACTGTGGGGATCTAAATTTAGTTCCCAATGAGGAATGAAGCTTATAAATCATAGAGAATGTTTTTTTTTTTTTTTTTTTTTTTAAATGTTAAAATGCAGAATGTTTTTTTGTGATGGGTAGGTTTAGGGGTAGGGCTTGTGTAAGGGGATATAATATACATATACATATATTTGTACAGAATAAAAATCATTATGTCTATGGAGAGTCCCCACAAATATAGTGGACCAGACGTGTGGCGCGCATGTGTGTGCAGTATGTCTGATTCACAGCCTGTTCCGTCCTCCCTCACATTAGGCAGCATTTCTCTCCAGTCTGTCAAAATCCATGTGCATGAGAGAATTAAGAGACAGAATTACTCAAGCAAAAATACAGATTCATGCTCTCATGCACATCATACATATTCACTATAGTCTACTGTAATTCAGAGTACCTTTTTAAAAAAATTAGTGCCTTAGGGTTACTGGGTATATTAAGGGGGCTTTTTAATGATTTTATATACCACAAGGAAAGTGTGCGAGCAGAGAAGAGACCGTATGTTAGTGTATGACTGTATCAAGTCAAGCAATCATGGTCAGCTGAGCAGAACAAACTGGCGATTCAACCTCAAAGAATTGCCTCAACAACACACACACACACACACACACACACACACACACACTTTTTCTTTTGCACTAATTTAACACTGTGACACTTTTTCAAAACAAGTGGTGGTCACTGCAGAGCCAAATGACATCCAACTCCCCCTCTCCGAATGTCATGGGTTAAGCTAGGACTGATCTAGTCCAGCTCCACCTCTTGGATCTAATGGGTGGAGGGACAGAGTTATGGGTAGGGTTACGGTGTGGTTGGACCTTCTAGCTCCACATATTATGCCCAAATTACATCCATCTATAGAGGGGAAGTTGGACATCCAGAGAGAGGGAGCAGGACTTCACACTCCATCCATGGCTCTGTATTGAGCAGCCTCTCAATCAAAATGTAAAATATGTACTGGCTTCCTCTAGTGGTCACTGCGGTCATATCAGCAAGCATCACACTATGTATGCTTTTTGTGTTTATTAATTGTCAACACATTAATATGAAACCATAGCATGTTATGAAATGAAATGTTGTGGGCTTTCGTCCATTTGTATCATTTTCATCAGAGAACGAACAATGAAACTGAAACACCTTGATTTAGACCACAATAATTTATTAGTATGGTGTAGGGTTTCCTTTTGCAGTCCATACAGCATCCATTCATCTTGGGAATGACAGATACAAGTCCTGCATAGTGGCCAGATGGATTTTGAGCCATTCCTCTCCCAGAACAGTGGCCAAGCCACTATGTGATGCTAGTGAAGGAAAACGTTTTCTTATACGAATGGCGCCGCCGTGTTCGGTCGCCGTTCAGGTCACTCCGCGAAGACTGTGCTTTTATTTACTATTTTATTTTCTTTTACTCTCAATTTTTACAAACTTATCAACTGCATTGATCTGCTATGACAGCAAAACTCTTTTGGACATTGGTTACCTCTACACTGGACTGTTTCAGGACACTTTCGCCGATCCTCTGTGGCCATTTGAGATCCTTCGGAACGCCGAGTTGAACAATGGCCAGATGGGTCAAGGGCGAAGAATCAAGAAACACCGTGGGAAACGCGCAGGGATCCGCAACAGACTGAGGAAAAGGGCATTCAGCCCTCCTCTCCCGAGCATTCTGCTAGCAAATGTTCAATCCTTGGAGAATAAGATGGACGATCTTAGAGCCAGGATAAGTTTTCAAAGGGACATGAGAGACTGTAACATCTTTTGTTTGTCCGAAACATGGCTCACACCCGCGGTCCCGGACACAGCTGTGACGCCGTCTGAGAACTTCTCTGTTTTTCGGATGGACAGAACAGCCGAGGTCGGTAAATCCAAAGGCGGTGGAGTATGCTTCATGGTCAACAAGAAATGGTGTGACCCCAGGAACATCACCATTCTCTTGCGGTCCTGCTCGCCTCATCTGGAACATTTAACAATCATTTGCCGCCCATTCTATCTGCCGAGGGAGTTTTCTGTGGTTTTCGCGACCGCTGTTTACTTTCCACCACAGGCAGACACAGGGCTGGCTTTATCTGGCCTTCATGATGTTGCCAGCGGCGTCATAAACAAACACCCCGACGCGACGTTCATCGTCGCGGGCGATTTTAACAAAGCAAACCTAAAGAAAGTCTTGCCAAACTTTCACCAGCACGTCTCCTGTCCTACACGAGGAGCAAACACACTGGATCACTGCTACACTCCGTTTAAGAACGCCTATAAAGCGCGGTCACTTCCAGCTTTTGGCAAATCGGATCATGCCGCCATTTTCCTCACACCTGAATACAAACAAAGGCTCGTTCAGGAACCCCCGGTGAGGCGGGAAGTTAAGCGCTGGTCACCCCACTCAGAGACCGCGCTACAGGCAGCTCTGGATGATGTTGACTGGGACATGTTCCGAGCGAGTTCAGCTGACGTCAGTGAGTTCACGGATGTGGCACTTTGCTTCATCAACACGCTTACAGAGCAAGCCACGCAAACAATAACAATAACGTCAAATCAGAAACCGTGGGTGGACAATTCAATCCGCATTGCAGTGTACACACACGCACTGCCGCTCACAACGCCGGTCTCCTATCGGGGAACATGACTGAATACAGATCGTCCTGCTATGCTCTCCAACACGCAGTTAAAGCCGCAAAGCTCCGTTATAAGGATCGAGTGGAGTCTCATTTCCAACTCAACGACTCGCGGCGCATGTAGCAGGGTCTGAGGTCCATCTGCTCTTTTGGATCTAAATCCTCTGCAGAGGTGAGCGCTGATCCGTTGCTTGTGAATGAGTTAAACTCTTTCTATGCTCTGACAAGTGGCGCGTCAGAGGGAATTACTCAGAGCAGCAACAACCACGTGATCTCTGTCTCGGAGGATGAAGTTCGGAGGGCACTCAAGCGTGTGGACGTCAGGAAAGCTGCTGGGCCAGATGGTATTTCAGGCCGTGTTCTGCGGTCCTGTGCTGATCAGCTCGCCGGGTTGTTTACATCTATCTTTCCCTCGCTACATCTGTGGTCCCCACCTCCTTCAAAAAATCCACCATCATCCCTGTCCCTAAGAACAGTAAACCCTCTTGCCTAAATGACTATCGTCCAGTGGCTCTCACGTCTATAGTCATGAAGGTCTTTGAGAGACTCATTAAAAACACCATTTGCTCCTTCATTCCTGACACTTTGGACCCTCTTCAGTTTGCCTATCGTCCCAATAGATCGACTGAAGATGCCATTTCTCATCTCCTCCACTCCTCCCTCACTTACATCGACAGCAAAAGTGGGAACTACGTAAGGCTGCTATTTATTGACTATAGCTCAGCCTTTAACACCATAGTTCCCATTAAGCTAACCACCAAACTCCTGGATCTCGGCCTGAATCCTTCTCTCTGCCACTGGATTGAGGACTTCCTCACCGGCAGGCCTCAGGTGGCCAGGCCAGTCCACCTCCACCTCCATCACCCTGAGTGTGGGAGCTCCACAGGGCTGTGTCCTGAGTCCCCTGCTCTACTCGCTCTACACGCATGACTGTTTGTCCACACACAGCTCCACCTCTATCATCAAATTTGCTGATGATACTGTTGTCCTGGGCCTCATTTCCAACAACAATGAGACGGCATACTTGGACAAGGTGGAGCATCTAACATCATGGTGCCAGGACAACTGTCTCTCTCTGAATGTTGGCAAGACCAAAGAAATGATTGTGGACTTCAGGAAGAGACAGCAACGGACATACTCCCCCCTCATGATCAGCGGGTCACCAGTAGAGAGAGAGAGAAGCTTCAAGTACCTGGATGTAAACATCTCCGAGGACCTGACCTGGACTGCTCACATTCAGACACAGGTGAAAAAAGCCAGGCAAAGACTGTACCACTTGCGCCAGCTGAGGAAATTCAGGGTTTCACCAGCTATCCTGAAAACTTTCTATTTAGGGGCGATAGAAAGTGTATTAACTCAAAGAGTTATGCGCTTATCCGAGCGTATCTCAGGGTCAGCTCTCCCGTCTCTGCAGGACGTCTACACCAAACGCTGCAAAGGTAGAGCTACTAAGATCATCAAGGACTCTAATCACCCTGCAAACATTTCACGCTGCTGCCATCTGGTAAGCGCTTCCGAAGCCTGATGGCCAAAACTGAGAGACTCAGGAGGAGCTTCTTCCCCCAGGCCATCAGACTCCTGAACTCAGTCACTTAACACCACGTGACTTCACTTCAGGATAAACATCGATACACTGACATTGCACTGGACTTTCTGTTCTGTTCTCGTTGTTACTGTGTAACAACCTGTTATAAACCTGTTTGCACATTATACTCTTTATACATTTGTTAACCACATATTTGTAAGTCTACAGTTTACTCACTGCACAGTTTACTTCACTTATTTTATTCCACTATTCTTATTTTTTTACTTTTTTTCTTCTACTTGACTTGATTATTTATAATTCTACAGATATATATATATATATATATATATATATATATATATATAGTACTTTTTTATTCTATTTCTATTATAATTTCCTCCTTGTGTTTTTAACTGTGAATTTTGCACTGTCCATGGAGCGGACCTATTTAGATTTCACTGCCGGTTGTATATTCTGTATATAACTGTGTATGTGACAAATAAAACTCTTGAATCTTGAATCTTGATATGTTCCCAAATAGGTTCAAAAATATTTAGATCTGGTGACTGTTGAGGCCATGAGAGATGTTCAACTTCAGTTTCAAGTTCACCAAACCATTCTGTCACTAGTCTTGCTGTGTGTGTTGGTGCATTATCATGCTAATACACGGCACCCCCTTCAGGGTACAATGTTTCAACCATTAGGTACACATTGTCCTCCAGAATGATTTGGTAGTCCTTGGCAGTGACGTGCCCATCAAACAGTAGGGAATGTCATGATATTGCAGTCCAAACCATCACTGATCCACCCCTGTGCTTCACTCTGGGTCGCAATAATCCAGGTGTTAAGCCTCTTTGGGGTTTCTTCGCACCGTAAATCTCCCGCAATGTTTCACATTGTCCACAGCCCAAGATTTGCACTTTGGCACCAATGAAACCGACATTTGGCATTGGCATGTGTGACGAAAATTTTGGCTATAGTAGCCCGACCATGAATATTGACCTTGTGGAGCTCCCGGTGAACAGTTATGGTGAAAACAGGACAGTCAAGGGTGCACATTTCATTCTGCAGTGAGTTGGGCAGCTGTGGTTTTACGTTTTTTTGGATGCAATCCAGGTTAGTACCTGGACATCCCTTTCAGACAGCTTCCTCTTACATCGACAGTTACTCCTGTTGGATGTGGTTCGTTCTATGTGGTGTTATCCCGACATTAACCTGGATACCATAGCTCTCGAAACACCACAAAGACTTGCTGTTCAGGTCACAAATGAACCAGCAAGATGCCCACCAACAATTTGTCCTCTATTGAACTCTGATTTGTCTCCCATTATGTTGTGTGGATTGCAATATTATATGTACAGAAGTGCTATTGCTCTGCTAATTCAACCTTCTGCTATGGAATGTAAAATCTGTGAAGATTGGCCACCAGGCCACGCATAGGCATGAAACATCCAACACCATGGTCCTGTCCCAAGTGGCACACTTCATATGCACTTTCGGTCTTACAATGGTTGCCACGTGCGAGTGTCCATTAAGCCCATGAGACCGTAGAGTGTCCCATTTATCATTTTATGATACAGAAGCGTGCTCGCAAATGCCACCTTTGCCGTCAATATATGCGTCCTCGATGCACACTTTTGCCGAGCCCGCACTGATGCGAGTTCCACAGCAGACTTCGTCCCAACAGTCAAAGCGGAGTTACGTCACGTGTGGACTTGAAAGAAGACCGCAAGTGCTTAGGGTGCCATTTGGGACAGGGCCTAAATTGGCCAGTGTTTCAGTTTCATTGTCCAAACCCTATATGCTACATCTATGTGTGTGCTCCTAAACGTTGAATTTTTATTAGAAGGCCACAAATTTAAATAGTCTTATTTATGTATTTGCATTGTGTTTATATTTATACATTATGTACATATTGTACAGTTTCAGTTTGTCCGATAAAATGCTCTTTACAATGAGAATGTCCCACCCACCTACAACCGACATAGGCCTACTTCTTGACCATTTCAAAGAGTTGTATGTTGCCACTGACCTTTGACCCATATGATCTTTGATATAGCCTACTAATAGTCGCAAAAATAATTTAGAGTACTCGGATGTTGTTAAACAAGTATAAATTATGCTTTGCCTATGCAGGAATATCATGAATATTCAAACCGGTGCAATTTTTTGCTTGTCAGTCTGTATATTTTATTCAACAGAGGGCAAAAACAAGATTGTTGCATGATAAAATGTGCAAAATTTCACTTCTTTGTCACCCCACACTGACAGCACACCTATTGGTTGAAAGTAATAAGCAATTAAATTATATTACAAGAGATTGTATATGAAATAATCTACAATTGTTTTTAATCACAAATTTTTGTTGTTAGTGTGTTTGGCCCCGATAACCACTGATTGCAGCTATACCTTTTCTTTCTTTCGTAACATTTCTATCTGGCGGCTTTTAGGCTCGTGTGGTATTGTTGGATATCAAGCTTTTACTTCTAAGTTGCAACAGATGGAAAATTATCTAATGGTGCCTTCTTGTGGTCACTATTCATACGACAGCAAAAAGCCCAGCTCTAAAATGTACACCATTGTGATGTATATAGTGCATATTAAGATATATAGATTGTATGGAAGAGAGCATACAATCCCCAGTAATGAGTTTGTAAATGATGACAGTGAGTAAACGAAGACGAGGTTTTTTTTTGATTAATTCACCATTTACACGTTATAATAAATGTATATATATTTCTGCTGTGTATATGTAAAACTAGTTTTCTGTTGCTTTGTTGCTTTACAGGACCTTTTTATGACAATCAACATGACACTTCCTGTAGCTTTCCTCCCTTAAACCGAGTATTCTGATTTATGAAATGGCTGGATTAACAGAAGAAAAAAAAAAATGACAGTAAAGGCATTTATAATGTTAGAAAAGATTTCAAATAATTTATATTCATCAAAGAATCCTCTAAATGTTTCACAAAAATATTAAGCAGCGCACAACTGTTTTCAGAATGTATAATATGAAATGTTTCTTGAGCACAGCTCAAATCAGCTTATTAAAAGCATTTCTGAAGGATCATGTGACGCTGAAGACTGGAGTAATGGCTGCTGAAAATTCAACTTTGTCATTACAAGAATAAATTGCATTTTAAATTGTAATAATATTTCATAATATCCCTGTTTTTGGTCCACTTATACTAGGTGGCCTTAACTACTATGTACTTACATCAACAAATAAGTACAATGTATTATTGTACTCATATTGTATTGCAGAACACTTTTGCTGATATTGAGGTGGGATACGGGTAAAGTTAGGGACAAGTGTGGTCGTGTAGGTAAGTTTAAGGGTAAAGTTAGGCACGGGTGTGGTGGTGTGGGTAAGTTTAAGGGTAAAGTTAGGGACAAGTGTGGTCGTGTAGGTAAGTTTAAGGGTAAAGTTAGGGACGGGTGTGGTGGTGTGGGTAAGTTTAAGGGTAAAGTTAGGGACAAGTGTGGTCGTGTAGGTAAGTTTAAGGGTAAAGTTAGGGACGGGTGTGGTGGTGTGGGTAAGTTTAAGGGTAAAGTTAGGGACGGGTGTGGTGGTGTGGGTAAGTTTAAGGATAAAGTTAGGGACGGGTGTGGTGGTGTGGGTAAGTTTGAGGGTAAAGTTAGGGACAGGTGTGGGTTAGTTTAAGGGTAAAGTTAGGGACGGTGTGGTGGTGTGGGTAAGTTTAAGGGTAAAGTTAGGGACAGTGTGGTGGTGTGGGTAAGTTTAAGGGTAAAGTTAGGGACGGGTGTTGTGGTGTGGGTAAGTTTAAGGGTAAAGTTAGGGACGGTGTGGTGGTGTGGGTAAGTTTAAGGGTAAAGTTAGGGACGGGTGTGGTGGTGTGGGTAAGTTTAAGGATAAAGTTAGGGACGGTGTGGTGGTGTGGGTCAGTTTAAAGGTAAAGTTAGGGACGGGTGTGGTGGTGTGGGTAAGTTTAAGGGTAAAGTTAGGGACAGGTGTGGTGGTGTGGGTAAGTTTAAGGGTAAAGTTAGGGACAGGTGTGGTGGTGTGGGTAAGTTTAAGGGTAAAGTTAGGGACAGGTGTGGTGGTGTGGGTAAGTTTGAGGGTAAAGTTAGGGACAGGTGTGGTGGTGTGGGTAAGTTTGAGGGTAAAGTTAGGGACAGGTGTGGGTTAGTTTAAGGGTAAAGTTAGGGACGGTGTGGTGGTGTGGGTAAGTTTAAGGGTAAAGTTAGGGACGGGTGTGGTGGTGTGGGTAAGTTTAAGGGCAAAGTTAGGGACAGGTGTGGTGGTGTGGGTAAGTTTAAGGGCAAAGTTAGGACGGGTGTGGTGGTGTGGGTAAGTTTAAGGGTAAAGTTAGGAACAGGTGTGGTGGTATGGGTAAGTTTAAGGGTAAAGTTAGGGACGGGTGTGGTGGTGTGGGTAAGTTTAAGGGTAAAGTTAGGAACAGGTGTGGTGGTATGGGTAAGTTTAAGGGTAGGGTTAGGTGTAAGGGAAGTGTCAACAGTGTAATTATAAATGTAACTACAGAAATTAATAACAGACGTAATTACATGCAGGCAATTTTTTATTAAAATGTAAGTACTATGTAAAAACATGTATGTACTCAATAAGTGCATTGTATCTTTTAAATATTCATTTAAATAGTAGTTAAGGCCACCTAATATAAAGTGGGTCCTACTGTTTTTACTTTTTGATCAAATAAATGCAGCGCTGGTGAGCATTAGACACTTATTTCAAAAACATAAAAAAAAAAAAAAATTCTTACCAACCTGTGTATATTTATAGTGAATTTTGAAATGAAGGACATGCTTTAAGAATTACATATCTAATTTAAGTTGAACTACGAGTTCCAAAAGTTCCTTCAACATATGAGCTGCCATGAACAGGGCGCATGGGACTGTATTCCACTGTATCCATCCGCGCAAAACCAAAATATTACCACAATGCCACAAAACAGGTTCTTCAAAAGATTTGTTTAGGCACACTGTATGTTCACCTCCATGTGCTCCTGCGATTCAGTCGCTCATGATGTTCTTGCTCCTGGCACAGATATTGCTGGTGTCTCAAATACAACTTTCTAAAATATGATTGTGATGTTTACGTCCTACGAAACAGAGCGAGGAGAGATGGGTGATGATGCCTCCTGTGGACAAACAGAGAAATGACACATGAGAAGTTTACAGAACAGCCATTATATTGTTCAAATAAAAGATTAACCTTGCACCCTTGTCAAAACCATTTGAAGCCTTTAAGCAGTTTTACCTCAACAAAGACTTTGCTGTGTTGAATCCAAGATCTTTTCCAAAAGTAAAAAAAAAAAAAATCCAAATAATGTATACACAAAAGCCATATTTGCCGTTCACAGGATCTCCAGAAGTCCTGAAGCACCTGAATGTCATCTAGTCCATCATATATCATATTTCCAAAAGCAATTGCAACATGTTGCAGCAGAATATTTAACAAGATTTAGCCAGAAGTCAAACATGGCAATGCATCAGTTTTGGCACAGAAAATTCCTGTTTTTCAGCTTGTTTTTATTATTTCAATACTAAAATGGAAAATGACAGGCAATTTCAACCTTCTGTCTTTGAATGTTTTTTACAAAGAACAGACATGAGTAATCATAAAATTCTACTAGATTTATTTACAACACACACTTCATTCTAGTTTCAGTGTTTGACTGCAATGCCAGGCAGAATTTCAATTGAAAATACATTCGAGGTGGATGAAAAAATTCTTCTTTTCTCAAAGACACAGTCATCAAAACTTCATTTAAACTTATTCTTAATTAAGGCTGATCATGTGCACAATATTTCTTTACCACTCCAGCATGATGAAAACATTGAATAAAAGCAAAAGTTGAAAAGCAGATACGCTGTAGAGAGGTCAATCTGCTCAAAATGTCAACATTTTTGGAAACAAGTGCAACTTAATTTCATTTCTTTAAAACAATGAAATTTCAAGGCCTTCACCAGACATCCTTTAGAGTTTGAAAACAAATAAAACATATTTATGTCCTTCTTAATGAGACTGTTACTTAATATATTCCCTTTGGAATCTTGTCCATGGGTTTAAACTTGTAAGGATTTGGCTTTTTTTAATGAAAAATAGTTTAAAATCAAATGAGTCATCCTCAGAGCTTGAAGAATCAGGCATGCGATTCATCCGAATCCTCCGTTTGCAATCCGATGGTCTTCATGTGGTCTACTTTAAACTGGTTTCGCCCATGTTTATAATAGTGCCTTAAATCATTTGGCTCATCGTCTGCTGTGTCTTCATCATCGCTGCTGTAAATAACAGAGGCCATGTTTTTGTATGGATCATCATTGTCATCATCATCATCTTTAATATTGCCATGAGTGATGATATATTCCTCTCTGGGTCCTACAGAAGGATTTGCACAACAAACATCCTCCTTTTCCGTAGGATTCTCCACTTCCGCAGCAATAGTGAAAGTTTCCTGCTGTACAGCAGGCATCAAAATATCCACTCTGGTTTCAATTTGATTACATACAACTGCAATTTGTCCTTCTTCGTTTTTGGGCAAACTGTCCTCCGCCATTCCTTCTTTGTCTTTAAAAGTGACTGATTTTGCAAATCCTTTCCCATTGAGCAGAGCTGAAGATGAGATATTTTTGGTTGTTTTTTCTGGAAGCACCAGGATTGGCAGCATGTCTGGTGGTACAGGTCTATCAGACTCAAATGTCTTGGTCGGCGGAGGGAGCATGTCATCTCTTTTGGTGTACAATCCACTGGAGTATTCATGGTCAATGAACGCCACGTTGTGGTAGGAGGCATCCTCTATGAATGATATGGGACGTCCTGAATTGACCTGTTGACCACGGAGAAAGGGCATTTAGGGTCTCCTCGAACAACCTTGACACATTCACAGGTCAAATCCACTGCTGAGGTCCAGTGCTGATTATAGAGCATTTAAGTGTCACTGATTCTTGAGACATGGTACAAAATTGTGTATGTATACATAGCAATTATTTAGGATTTTGATGCAACTTCCTTCATCTATTCTCTCACAAAACGTGTGTTGTTGTTGTTTTTAGCTGTAATGCACAATGTCAGATAGAAAAAATATATAAACTGTAATGTGAAATATTGGAAAATATATAACTGATATCTTATATTTTTCTGGTGTTGCTATTTACTAATAGGACCTCCTCAAAATGAGGGATATTTAAAAAAAATTACAAAGCATTTCTTGTGATGGAGATGATGTATCATGATTGTGACAAAAATATTAGCATAATTTAAAAATCTAAATATAAAAATGTTTATATTTATATTTACATTTTTAAATTATGCTAATATTTTTAAGTGGTTTTGGAGGGAGGTCAATGATAGTATAAGTTCATATAAAAATTTTAATTAGCACTAATTGAAGATACAGAAACACATTTTTGTTTTTACGTTTAATATAGATTTGAAATATTTAAATATTTTGAAACCTACAAGTGGTCAGTGATAATATACAGACAAATCAAAATTTATTCAGACACCTTCAAACATTTTCTCACATTATCAGTTTATTCGCTATAGTTTAGAAAATGGTAATAAAATATGACAAGACCTCAGAGTTAAACTGCGTCAGAACAAATTCATCTTGATAATGTCAGATAACTTTGATAAAGGTATGCAATGGATTACAATCAACCAATCAGCTGTCAGCTGTTAAATTTAAGTACACAATTCGATAATACCAATTTAGATCAACCAATTACCAAGCAATGCTTCATTTTGTTCAGTCTGTGGTGTAAAAGCAACTCAAGAAAAACACTTAAGCAAAACATGGTCAGGTCAAAGTGTCTGAATAAATTTGGTAGTCCACTGTATGAAGAGTTTTTGGGTATAATATGTTACAGTTTACTTTATTTTGCTAACCTCACTTCCATAAATGAACTATAGTGTCCTGCACCCACTAGAAAAAATTATATCTGGTGTCTAAATAATTTTTGGTTTGACTCTATTTTTTTATTAATTTTGATCAAGTAAACAGTAAATGAAGATGAAATGCTACAGAACATTTTAGTGATCATTTTCAATATCAATTAAAGTTTAGGTTGTTTTTGTTTTGTCTCATCTCTCAAGAATCAGAATCAGTCTAAATCAATATATATAATTAACAATTACTACAACATTTTCAACAGTGTTTATTAAACTTGACAATGTAATACAAATACATATACACAAATACAAAATGCCTATCTATGATATCAGACCAAATACACAGTGAACCATCAGACACAGGGGGCTGTGCTTCGTATACTGACCAGCTTAAATGGTGCACCATTTATGAGGAACTGTAACACTGACACTCCCATTTAAACCAGCCTATAAGGAGTATACGGCTTTCATTTTCTCAGAAAACACATCTCACCTTCACAAGGGACAGTGACAATGCAGAACACGTCTAGCTACTTAATGTCAGGTACTTACCTGCTGAAACCATCTTAAGCTCTACATAAGAGGAATTAAAGAGGAACGTGAGGAGAAGACGACAATGGCAGGAGCTGTTTCTTAATGTTTGACTGCGCATGATGCTTTATATCATTTCTGAAGTGTTTCAAGTCTCTTTTTTGTTCAAAATACTGTAATCTTTCTCCAGTTAAAACCCAATATTTTATTTTACTGTTAGCTATTTTATTGTTTGAAATGTTGAGTTGATTTAATAAGTCTTGCTTGAACTGTAGCAGGCCAAGTAAGGTCAAGTACAGTTTGTAAGTCTATAGAGGATTTACCAACTTCAAGGTAGTGGCTAGGAGATGCATTTATAATGAGCAAAAGCGGCACCATTTTGTATGGTGAGTGGATTGTAAACACCTCTGATTGGTCATTGCATTCAAGAAATCAACAGATATGTCTGTGATTGGCTACACTGCTCAACACTGCTCAACACATTGTAAATAGAAACCTTTGACACTCTCCATAGCGCAAACACAGTGTGTACACATACACATTGTATATATATATGTGTGTGTGTGTGTGTGTGTGTGTGTGTGTGTGTGTTTGAAACACCAGTATGTGAATAAAAATCTTTAAAATGTGCATAAAGATAAGTTCGCTTGAGGTGGATACATTTATTTTTAGCTTTTTTCAACGATTGGGACCCAAACTGTATGTATCATGCTGCCCAAGAGACTAACAGCTCTGACAAGTGCATACATTTTTTATTCGGTAAGAAGACCAAGATGGAATCACATTTACCTAATAAATTCCTTGATTTGTCACTGAATAATTTTTTTCATCTTTGAACAGCTCAAAGATGAAAAACGCTATATTTTGCACCAAAATTCTCCATAAACTACTATTTTGTAAACACATTGCATGGAATCACTTATTTATGTCTTACACAGAAACCACAACCCGTTTTGGAGGTTTCACTTTTTCCCCATTCAAGCTGAAAGGACCTGTAGCCTACTTGTAAGCCTATTGCCTATATACTGTAGAAAATCGCTATGATGGACTGACGTGCCTCAAAATGGCTGTTTGAGATGTAAATAAAGGGTATTACTCAGTATGATCGATATAAAATATTAGCTCTTACCACATTCGGGTGTTTCCCTAGGGCTACTGAGCCCCTGTCTTCTGGATCCCGTCGCTCTCTTCGTCTCTTGGCCAGCCAGAGGCAAATAAATAGTGCTGTCACAGCCACTATAAGAACAAGGGCAGCAATGCCACCAGCCATCCCTGCGTTCATATCTGCAAACAGACGTTCTTCTCCAAATGGACTTCTAGGAACTGTCCCAGAGTTTAAAGAGGGGGAAAAAGTCTATGATTACTCACAAAACCTTCTTCTGTGTAAGACAGTTGTGTCTTTACAACTTTAAGTGATTCATCATTTAGTTTGGCTTTGAATGACTGCCAAAAGTAGGGCGGTGATCTAATAAATCAATTTAACACCTTATTCATGCCTCTTAAAAAAATCAACCATGAATAATCAAATTAACCAGATGAACGATCTATGGGAATTATCATTCATAGGGTTTAACCATCTGTGTTATGGTGTAGCCATATGGCAAAATATTATTTCCCTTCACACTTTAAAGACACATGCTGAAGAATTGCATCCAACATTGCACTATTAAACACATTTCTTTTACATCTGGATCTTTGATACATTTCACTTTCAAGTGGCATAAATTATGTTACTGCAGTTATTATTTGGAAAAGTTCATAGTAAAGCAATTGGGTTTATGAATACAATTATGGTTTTCTGAAAAATTAACACAAATAGACAAGAAGAACTTTTAAGAGCAATTTTAAAAGATTCATGCAATTTGAGTTGTATCAATGTATCTGTATTTATTAAATTAGAGAAGACCTTGTTGTTGGGTTTTGAGGTTTTTTTGAATATTTATATTTTACAGGAAAAAATTTCCTTGTTAAAACATAATTCAGACAGATGGTTAAGGGAATTTACCTGGAAGTCCCCTCTGCAGAACCTCAATGTCCACTGAAGCGTGCGCAGCCTCACCTGACTCTTCGTCTGTTGCAATCACCTGCGATAAAAAGAAATAAATTTAAAAAAATCATCACATTATCAGTGATGACATGACTAATGTAATCCTGTCAGGGTCCATGTGTTACTGCTGTTTTGCACACATTCATAACTATTTCAATACAAACGCTTGCTGGTGTGTATTTGGCTATGGCACAAGTCATTAAGTCACAGTCACGACTGTCACCTCTAGGATGTGTCGGTCGAATGCTCTGAGCCGGTCGGTCTTTGCAATCACAATGCCATCCTGGGTAATGTGATACAGTTTACTGCTACCCGTCAAGGGCTGCATTGTGTAACGGATTTTTGGGTTTATTCCCTGCAGGGGGGGTGGGGGGGGTTGGAAGAAAGAAAATGCTCTAAATTAATGTTCGCAGACCATTTTTGTTAAGTGTTTCCTAAAAGGGAAATGTTTTCACTCTACATCTTTGAAGTCTCTGTCGACGGCTTGGACCACCAGGACTTGGTTCCCATAAGTGGTGACCAGAGTAGCAGGGCTGGAGCTCTCGATGAGGAACCCTTTGTAGACGGTCTTGTTGAAGAATGGAGGAAACAGGTTCTCCGACACCACGTGCACTAGTGCCGTCGCTACCGAATATTTCTTTGGGTCGTTCACCTGTGCAGCCTGTTGGAGTTCGCAAAAGGGAATTATTATGAGACCATTGATGTCATCATTGTCACATAACCCACACATTTATATTGAATGAAACTGTATTGTATTTCTTCATATGAAGAATCACTGTTATGGTTTGCAATATGGCAGTTGAAGCACTTCCAGCAGATCAGATGTTAAATCAGCCATTACTTTGTTGTTCATAAACATTATTACCTACCATTATGCGGAGTCTGAATGAAGGGGTAAGGAGTCTGTTTTCCACACGCTGCCTAAGAGAGATCTCTCCTGTTTTCGCGTCGATTGTAAACCTGCCATTATCATCACCTATAAAGTCATTTTAAGCAACGCTAATAAATTAATGTAGATTTTAAGGGTTGAACAGTTAATAAATCAATGCAACACACAATACACTCACCTGACAGGATAGTGTAGACCAGAGGGGTCAGTATGTCTTTGTCTCCATCTTCAGCATGAATGGGACCCGGAGAAAAATAAAGCACAGCATCCTAGATCATAAAGAGCATAAACATTAGGCTTAGTTTAGTTCTGTTACTACCTCTAGTCTCAGCCTCAGACATCACGCCCACGGACCGTTGGCTGAATGTCTGATGAATATGGCACACTTATCTGGAAATACTTCAGGAGTTTCGAAGTCGTCATCTGATTGGTTGAATTCTACAGGATGTCCGCAAAACAATTGTTGCGTTCTTTAACGGTCCGCCTGGAAACAAAAGCGTGACGCCAAACTCCCTCGTGGAAGAAGAACGTCGTCATGTTTACAACTGTGACAATGAGCACGTACCAGGATCAACTAAAGGCTGGATTTTCAGAAGTTATGTGAAATGTTGCAGTAAACTTGCACAACGTTCTTGAATGAATAATTTATAGACGCACGGCAGTCTGTTATTGCAGGGACATCGACTTTACATTTTCACGCCCATAAACATGACACGGAACAAAACGAACTGTGATTGGATGCATTACATGTCAGTCAAATGTTTTCTTGGGCGGTCCTTGACCAATGAAAGCTGCCATTGAGTCCAGACCTTCTGCCATCAGTCTGAAGGTCTGGCTACGCGAGACTACTACCTTTAACCTGTACTGCCACCACATACCTCATCTGTTTCTGTGATGTTGACACTGTACACAGGGTTGGTGCAGATATTATGATCTCCATCTTCATAAACAGGTGCACATGGCTGAAACTGTGGATACTGGTCATCACCGTCTAGAACATTCACGGTGACCGTAGCTGTTGTGCTGTACTTTTCTTTTGTGGCCATTTCCTGTTGATTTAAAGACCAAGAAGGGCAGTTTTTAATTGTGGTTTCTTTTGGGCACATCATGTAAACAGTAAACTCTTCATAGATGTTTCACATACCACAGCAAATATGACCACATGCAGCTGGGTTTTAGTCTCATAGTCCAAAGGTTTATCCAGGATCACCATTCCGCTATTGGGCAGATCGATCCTAAAATAGCTGGCATCATCCTGAATGAGAAAGACACACAGTGTTGGTGGTGTTCTCTTAGATTGTGGAAAGGAAGAAGGTGGTTCTTTAATAACAAACACACTTTGAGGCCTCTGTATAGAGCAGGTTTATACAAAATAAGGAGCCATGAGGAGTAGTCAGTCAATGCAGACAGACTGATTAAGGTTCCTGCAAAACCTTTAATTCAGCTTTTCAACTGTAATTTTGTCCCTATTGAATGTGCCACTCACTGTAGATTTGTCGGTCATATAAGTGATCGTGTCTCCATCGCCGTCTCTGGCTTTCACCGTGAACACCATCGAGTTTACAGTCAGCAACTGTGGGAAGAGTCAGGATTAAGATGTCAGGGGATTCTAAACTGATCAGTAAAAGGTTTGTTCCAAATACGAGAGTAAAATCTGGAGTAAAACATTAGTTTACCTCACTTATATAACGAGGTTGAATGGTGTCTTCAAGGAAATATGGCATGTTGTCATTTTCATTCAGTATCTCCACCATGATTCGATACCGACTCTGAAATAAGAACCTCTGGGTTAACTGCACTACAGTATCATTAAGTGTCATTATTTTTGCAGCGCACCATACCCTTATTATTTCATCTTCATAACATGTCAAAGTAGCTATCAGGACTGATCCCAGCACCTGTAAATTACCACAGGAAAAAGAAAAACATTATAGATCACAGGGAGGTTAGTATTTATAGTCATGTTAATTCACACAAAATTGTTCACCTCAGGTTATCATTGTTCCATTGGTACACCTTTATTTACACTATCATTTGAAAGTTTGTGGTCAGTAAGAAATATATTTTTGAAATAAATAAATATTTTTATTCATAAAGGATGCATTAATTTGATCAAAAGTGATAGTGAAAATATTTATAATGTTTCTAAAGATAGATCTAAAAGATAGATTTCTATATATCTTTTAAACTTTATATTCAGAAAAAAAATTATGATGATAGAATGATTTGTTAGAAGGATCATGTGACACTGAAAACAATTCAGCTTTGTTATCACAGAAATAAATTACATTTTAAAATATATTAAAATATAAATGTGATTCTAAATTGTAATAATTTCACAAAATTACTGTTTTTACTGTATTCTGATCAAAATCAATGCGACCTTAAGAGATCTCTTGAAAAACTGAATTGCTTTGATACCTTCATATCTAACAATGCATATTAATATTTTGTCATATTTAAAAGCTTAAATGACATATTACGATCAGCTGATATGTGCATCATTTCATTAAACAAAATTTACAAACTCTATTGCGTTTTAGATTATTTATTTTTATTAATTATATATTTAAGTACTGAGTAATATTAATTAACAACATGTACTATAGGGATAATGTAGGATTAGGGTTTGTTTGAGGGTTAATTGCATGTAATCATGCATAATTTCCTGTTATTACTATGGTAAATACTTGTAACATATGTAACAAGGACACCGTGTTATGTTTTATGCTATTTTTGCTTAGACAAATCTGGAAAATAAAGGTTATATAACTAATATTGATAATAATTTATAGACTTTCTATTTTAAAACCCTAAACTATGGCTTAAAAATGCCTCCAATGTGTTGGCTGGCTGTTTTAAAAACCTAATGCTTAATGTGTTATTCTGGCTTCCCTCCACATGCTAACATCCACTATTCGTGTTAATCACCTCTCGATCCAAGGTCCTTGAAAACGACGAGTTGAGTCGGATTGTTCGGCCTTCAAGGTAAAACCAGTCAGCGTTTTCTCCTGTGAGACACAGACGGATGCTACTGGCTCCGGGGTCTCCGTTGATACTGAGGTTGGCTATGAACTCTCCAATGGGACTGTTCTCTCTGACCGTGGCAAATATATCTTGACCTCCAAGGCATAAACTGGCTGCCGTCCAGATGAGAGATTGAATAGATTATGAGGATAAACATAAATAATCCATAAAATCACAGACTGCACAGCTAATTTATAAAACAGCGCTTTCATAATATGGAGAGCAGGGATAATTGTAACAAGTATTGGATTTTCTACAAATATTTCTGCTGCTCACACTGATCACTCATTAATAAAAAACATAGGGGAGTCACTTTTATTTCAATGCTATGTAAATGTATTATATTTACTTTAAGCTTTAAACTAAGGAAGCCCATTTCTGCCAAGGAATTTTAAAAAAATGCAAATTTTTATCTCACCATTTTAACTTGAACTCTTCCAATTCTGTATTTATATCGCACAGTTGTGAATTAACATCTCGCAATTTAGAATTAGTTTTCTCTGAATTGCAAGGTAACATCGCAATTTTTATTCCTTTTCAATATGAATTCTGAGTTTATATCTCTTTGAAGTGAACAAACGTTTACAAACTGTATCACAAAAAGCATATTTTGTTCACGAAATGTTTTGATACATTTCATTTAATATTCATTTTAATACACAAAATTACACATTACGCTCATGTGACATTCAAACGAGTAACAAATGAAACAATTGTTGAAATAGTTGAAAAACGGTGCTATATAATTCATGGAGACTGTCCAGAGAATTTGATCTTAATGAATGAAATCACTGACTTCTGATTGCAAACTTTGGTGTCTTGGTAAATTTGCAAAGTCAGTGTGCCATGGAAATGGACCATATTTACTTTCTTAATACATGTGAACGATTCATTTGTGCATGTTATTCGGAAGAAAATGCGCTTTCCCTTCGTAACATATGACCTGTTTCAATTCTGAAATGTCTTTCTTTTTCAGCTAATGACCTTTTTTTTTTTTTTTTTTTTTTTTTTTTACCTCTTACCTTGCGAAATGTAAAATGACAAATGGGGCACACTACAATCTTTTAAAATTCACAGATGTACACAAGTGAAGGCCACAATTGGGGTTTTACACAACATTTGGGAAACAATCATCAGCTGTTCATTGTTCTGTTCATGTTAGCTCACAGTGCATTAATGTTAACAAATACATCTTTTGATTTTAATAATGCATTAGTAAATGTTGAAATTAACAGGAACAAAGATTAATAGATGTTGCAGAAGTGCAGTTCATTATTAGTTCATGTTAACTAATATAGTTAACTAATGTTAACTAATGAAACCTTATTGTAAAGTTAATTCGTGCATGTTATTCAGAAGAAAATACGCTTTCCCTTCGTAACATTTGACCTGTTTCAATTCTGAAATATCTTTCCTTTTTCAGCTAATGACCCTAAGCCTTATTATTTTTTTAACCTCTTACCTTGCGAAATGTAAAATGACAATAAAATACAATATATTAAACTTCACAGACGCATACAAGCGAAGGCCAAAATTGGGGTTCTTTGCGCAACATTGGGGAAACAATCAATTCTGATTGATAAAATCACATGCCATCCTATCCAATGCCTTCTTTTGTGGTCAAATCCTGAAATTTTCATGTTATAAGTAAAAATTGGTTGCAAACACAGTTTCAAGTTGACTTTAAGCAAGAGACTCCATTTGCTCTTTCTTTAATCTCATTTCTGCCAAGAAAAACAAAACAAAAAAACAATTGAGATAAAAATTTAAAATTAATCTCACTTGTGACTTTTCATTCCGACAGGCTGAGTGAATCCGAACTCTCAATACTATAGAAGAGGGTCATTCAGAGACTCATTATCATTTCCAACAACCTCATAACCATTTCTGGCACATATGTTAACATTCACTAGCCTATATCACAGAGCAGTGATTCGTGAAAATTAGCCTCTGTCGTTGCAGATCCCGATTTCAGAGAGGTGTTTACCTTTTGCGATGTGATAGAATATGTTCAGTGCCATCTGGCAGAGGAACAATCTCCATGGCGTCAACATGGTTGATATTCCCCTGGGCTGACGTCTCCTTGTCCCAGCTGTAAAAGAAATGCCAAATCCTGACAGTCAATTGCTCTGAAGGATTTAGAGTGCTCATATTACCTGTCACAAAGAGCAGACTTTCTTATTCAAACCAAAGGTCAATTAAATCAGAAGATTAACAAAGCATATTTATACTGTCGCGGCACCATCTGAAATTCATCAGTCGAGTCACTCAAGTGAGTCAAATCAAACTGCTAAGTGAATTACTAGAACCTCATACAGTCTCTCGCCAAAACAGTGTTTGTTTACTTCTGTTTGGGCTTTAGTCGTGTGTAGTCTTCACCTCAGTGTACATCTATTATGATGTCTTGAGCTAGTGTAAAGCCACCAGCCTGGCAGTGATGTCAGTTACATGACCTCCAGGCCACTCTTTTGATCCTCCACCTTCCATCTCGACACACTCCTCCACAAGAGAGCTTTTCCCAAATCCTCACATAATACCTGCAAAGCTGCCTAAGAACTGTTGTTTCCCATTTAAGTTCTGCTGCTTCCCAAGCGAAACTAATCGAATACGGTTTTTTTTTTATTATTATTAATCATGCACGAGGATTACGTTATTTCCGTCCGGCCGCACTTTGTACACCACAATACAAAATTACGTGTTTCCTGTTCAATTACGGATCATTTTGGTGGATTTATTGGGATAGTTCATGCTAAATATTTATTATGTAACTGTTTTAAACGTCATAAACTGTTTTAGATGGTTTATGTATGATGATTTCTATACAAGAAAATACATAACAGCATGAGGGTTAGTCAATAATGGCAGTTGTGATTTTGGGGTGAATTATTCCTTTACAGTTCATTCATCACATGACCACTAGGGGACACCATTACTATATCACTCTCACTCTAGTAAGATTGTAATGACTTTGTAAAACTGTAAAAACATGTTTTTAATGTTTTTCAAAGACTATCTTTATGCTCTACAAGGTTGATCAGTAAATACAGTTAAATTGTGAAATATTATATAAAATAACACGTTTTCTCTTTTAATATATTGTAAAATGTAATTTATTTCTGATTCAAAGCTGAATTTTCAGTATCATTACTCCAGTCTTCAGTCACATGATCCTTCAGAAATCATTCTAATATGCTGATTTGCTACTTAAAAACATTTCTTATTATTATCAATGATAAAAACAGTTGTGCTGCTTAATAGTTTTATAGAACCTATATTACTTAAAAGAAGGTATTTACTGTCACATTTGATTTACATCCTTGCTGAATAAAAGGGGAACACTTTACAATAAGTTTTCATTTGTTAACATTGGTTGATGTATTTTTAACTAACATGAGCAACACATTTCTTACAGTATTTGTTAATCTGTGTTAATGTTAATTAGTAGACTCTTCAAACAAGCTGTGTCACATTTAAACTGCTAAATTATGAATTACATTTTGCTTAAATGTGCTATTAAGGACTTGGCTAGAGAACTAAGTTCAACTGATAAGTTAACTGTGGATAATTGCCAATTATTATATCTCTAATCTATTCTAATGAAGAAATTCAACCAATGCCAATATTTAAACTTCCCACATTAAAACGTAATGTGCTAGTATGTGATTCTTTATAATCACTAATGATTTTAATGGCTTTGCAATATAAGCATCATCATGTACAGTAAATACATTGTTATAATAATGGCTATAATATGTTATGTGTTACATGTCTGTTTCTGTTGTGTTTTTGGTTGTCACATGTTCCTTTGTTTAGTTTTCCGCCACTCCTGTGTTCCCATGGTCACCCTCATCAGTTAATTTGTCCCAGCTGTGTCTTGTTATTAGTCTAGTCCTCACCTTGTTCACCCTGTGTATTTAACAGTTTCCCTCAGTGTTTGTCCGTCGACGTTCCCTTTTACTGGTGTGTTTGAGTGTTCCTGAGTTCATTGATTATTAATGTTCCTGTTCCGAGTTCTTCGTGAGATTCATCTACACTAGTGTATGTAACATTATGGCTAATATGCATGTTATTATTGGCTAATATATATTTATAGGCTAAAATAGATGTATTTATAATAAGTTAATTGTTTGTTCATTTTGTATATATAAATACACATGCATATTTAAGATTTTTTATTATATATATATATATATATATATATATATATATATATATATATATATATATATATATATATATATATATATATATATATACATATATATATATATATACATATATATATATAAAATATTTATATATAATATAAATGATATAAGTATATACATGCAATTATACATTATACTTGCAAACATTTCTTTAATATAACTTCTTAAATATATATGCATGTGTGTATATTTATATATACATAAAGAACAAATAATTAACTTATAAATACAGCTAAACATGAATGAGTGTGTATTTATATATGCATAATAATTATGCACATACACACACACACACACACACACACACACGCACACGCTTTACACATTACACACACACACACACGCACACACACACACACACACACACATATATATATAGTAATTATGTAAACACAAACTTTTATTTTGGATGCGATTAATCGATTTGACAGGTCTTTTTTTTTTTTTTTCAAGGAAACCTTGGTGGACAGAGAGTCGTCCCAGAGACCCCTTGTTACGTATTGTATTTTAAATTCCAATTTCAGATTTCAATATATCTGATTTTAGCCTTTTAATATATATTAGCCTATAATAACATGCATATTAGCCATAACATATTATAGCCATTATGATAACAATGTATTTACTGTACATGATGATGCTTATATTGCAAAGCCATTAAAATCATTAGTGATATAAAGAATCACATACTAGCACATTACGTTTTAATGTGGGAAGTTTAAATATTGGCATTGGTTGAATTTCTTCATTAGAATAGATTAGAGATATAATAATTGGCAATTATCCACAGTTAACTTATCAGTTGAACTTAGTTCTCTAGCCAAGTCCTTAATAGCACATTTAAGCAAAATGTAATTCATAATTTAGCAGTTTAAATGTGACACAGCTTGTTTAAAGAGCCTGCTAATTAATACATAATGCTTCAGGGGAACAGCCTGATTAAAATATGCCATAAATGAATCCTGAATCAACAGGTCTTGCTAGCCATGGATTCAACTCCTGTGAACTCTCTGCAACTCCTTCTTATTGTGCAGCCATGCCAGATGTTATCAATGATTGTTTGGATACAGGATGACTGTATGTGGATTGCACGTGATTAGGGATTAAATCGAGTAATTAATGCTAAACAGGAAGTAGGTCTCTGCCACAACCAAGATTATGGGATTACAACACAATATGGTTTAATATTCTTGCTGTACATCGTAGCTTGCCATTTATTATGAATGTCTCCGTGTTTGTCTGCAAGTGTTGCTGAAGATCACTTCATTAAATTAGTTTTAGCAGAAGTATTTGCAGAATTAGTGATAACGCTGTATTGTGTTGTGTTTTGATTAGTCTAATCTCACATTTGAGAGCACTCATCTGCAGAGGTGCACTCAACAGGGGTTGTGAAAAGTGTTACTACTCTTAAATATTATTTAAAGGGATAGTTTATCCAAAAGTCAGCAGAAGAAATATATATATATATATATATATCACACATATAATATCACACTTTTGGGATGAATTAGAGCAGAGACTGCGAGTCAGGCCTTCTTGTCCAAAATCAGTGCCTGGCCTCACAAATGCACTTCTAGAAGAATGGTCAAAAATTCCCATAAACACACTCCTAAACCTTGTGGAAAGCCTCCCAGAGTTGAAGCTGTTATATCTGTAAAGGGTGGGCCAACTCCATATTAAACCCTACGGATTAAGAATGGGATGTCATTAAAGTTCATGTACATGTAAAGGCAGGCATTCAAGTTTCAAGTTTATTTGTCATTACACATGTACAAGTACAGTATAACGAAATGAAGTTTGGAGCAAGCCTCCGGGCCGCAGCCGATTATTCAGGCGCCGCCACAATCCCAAAACTTTTGGCAATATAGTGTGTGTGTGTGTGTGTGTGTGTGTGTATACATACACTCACCTAAAGGATTATTAGGAACACCTGTTCAATTTCTCATTAATGCAATTATCTAATCAACCAATCACATGGCAGTTGCTTCAATGCATTTAGGGGTGTGGTCCTGGTCAAGACAATCTCCTGAACTCCAAACTGAATGTCAGAATGGGAAAGAAAGGTGATTTAAGCAATTTTGAGCGTGGCATGGTTGTTGGTGCCAGACGGGCCGGTCTGAGTATTTCACAATCTGCTCAGTTACTGGGATTTTCACACACAACCATTTCTAGGGTTTACAAAGAATGGTGTGAAAAGGGAAAAACATCCAGTATGCGGCAGTCCTGTGGGCGAAAATGCCTTGTTGATGCTAGAGGTCAGAGGAGAATGGGCCGACTGATTCAAGCTGATAGAAGAGCAACTTAACCACTTAACTTAACCAACTGAAATAACCACTTGTTACAACCGAGGTATGCAGCAAAGCATTTGTGAAGCCACAACATGCACAACCTTGAGGCAGATGGGCTACAACAGCAGAAGACCCCACCGGGTACCACTCATCTCCACTATAAATAGGGAAAAGAGGCTACAATTTGCACGAGCTCACCAAAATTGGACAGTTGAAGACTGGAAAAATGTTGCCTGGTCTGATGAGTCTCGATTTCTGTTGAGACATTCAGATGGTAGAGTCAGAATTTGGCATAAACAGAATGAGAACATGGATCCATCATGCCTTGTTACCATTGTGCAGGCTGGTGGTGGTGTTGTAATGGTGTGGGGGATGTTTTCTTGGCACACTTTAGGCCCTTTAGTGCCAATTGGGATCGTTTAAATGCCATGTCCTACCTGAGCATTGTTTCTGACCATGTCCATCCCTTTATGACCACCATGTACCCATTCTCTGATGGCTACTTCCAGCAGGATAATGCACCATGTCACAAAGCTCGAATCATTTCAAATTGGTTTCTTGAACATGACAATGAGTTCACTGTACTAAAATGACCCCCACAGTCACCAGATCTCAACCCAATAGAGCATCTTTGGGATGTGGTGGAACGGGAGCTTCGTGCCCTGGATGTGCATCCCACAAATCTCCATCAACTGCAAGATGCTATCCTATCAATATGGGCCAACATTTCTAAAGAATGCTTTCAGCACCTTGTTGAATCAATGCCACGTAGAATTAAGGCAGTTCTGAAGGTGTAAGGGGGTCAAACACAGTATTAGTATGGTGTTCCTAATAATCCTTTAGGTGAGTGTATATATATATATATATATATATACACACACACACACCGTTCAGGCATAACATTATGTCCTAATATTGTGTTGGTCCCCCTTTTGCTGCCAAAACAGCCCTGACCCGTTGAGGCATGGACTCCACTAGACCTTGTGGTATCTCCACTAGTGTGCTGTGGTATCTGGCACCAAGATGTTAGCAGCAGATCCTTTAAGTCCTGTGAGTTGCGAGGTGGGACCTCCATGGATCAGACTTGTTTGTTCAGCACATCCCACAGGTGCTCAATTGGATTGAGATCTGGGGAATTTGGAGGCCGAGTCAACACCTCAAACTCGTTGTTGTGCTCATCAAACCATTCCTGAACCATTTTTGCTTTGTAGCAGGGCGCATGCTGAAAGAGGGAATACTGTTTCCATGAAAGGGTGTACATGGTCTGCAACAATGCTTAGTGGTGGTACGTGTCAAAGTAACATCCACATGGATGGCAAGACCCAAGGTTTCCCAGCAGAACATTGCCCAAAGCATCACACTGCCTCTACTGGCTTGCCTTCTTCCCATAATGCATCCTGGTGCCATGTATTCCCCAGAAAAGTGACGCACACGCACCCAGCCATCCACGTGATTTACAAAACGTGATTCATCAGATCAGGCCACCTTCTTCCATTGCTCTGTAGTCCAGTTCTGATGCTCACGTGTCCACTGTTGCCGCTTTCGGAAGTGGACAGGAGTCAGCAGTGGGCACCCTGACTGGTCTCTGGCTATACGCAACAAACTGCGATGCACTGTGTATTCTGACACATTTCTATCAAAACCAGCATTAACTTCTTGAGCAATTTGAGCTACAGTAGCTCGTCTGTTTGATCGGACCACACGGGCCATCCTTCGCTCCCCACGTGCATCAATGAGCCTTGGCTGCCCATGACCCTGTCGCCGGTTCACCACTGTCCTTCCTTGGAGCACTTTTGATAGATACTGACCACTGCAGACCGGGAACACCCCACAAGAGCTGCAGTTTTGGAGATGCTCTGACCCAGTTGTCAAACTGGCTCAAGTCCTTACGCTTGCCCATTTTTCTGCTTCTAACACATCAACTTTGAGGATATAGAGTTTTGCTTATAAGTGTTTACTCTCTGTATATGTTTACTGATTATATATTATTTTATAAAGTAAAAATTAGTAATGAATTGAATAGAAATTGTAAAAATTAGTTAATGGTTAAATTATTAAAGTAATAATCTTCTAGTAATTCACTTAAGTAAGTATTGTAAAGTAAAATGTATTTAAATAGTAGAAATAAAAAATACCAATTAACAATGCCAGGTACAAATAACAATGTAGGGTAAAAAGCACATTTTAAGCTGGTGTGCATCATTTAAAAAAGTTTTACTGTAAAAAGTATTTTTCAACGTTGTAAATAAAACAACATTTAAACAATTATTGGAGTAATACTTTCTGTGTGAAAACCATTTCAAAGTAAATCCAACACCTTTTTTTTTTTTTTTCAAAGTTTAACAATATTTTGTAGCTAAGTCTGTAGAAACACACTAATAAACACAGAGACAGAGAGAGAGAGAGAGAGAGAGAGAGAGAGAGAGAGAGAGAGAGAGAGAGAGAGAGAGAGAGAGAGAGAGAGAGACCAGGCAACTCAAGCGAGGTCCAGCATGTTTAAAAGCATAATGATTCGTGCTGTCCTTAGATGAGACCATCAGACTCATTAGAGCTGCTTTGGAAATGGACTCAAGCATAGCGAGACAATTAGCATGAAGCATGGCCAGTCGGCAAACCTAAAAAATAACAGACATTCTGATACAGGTCACTTTTTAAAAGAAAAAGCGAAGACAAATGCAATGTTCTCGTCAAAGTCACAAAACCATTTATCTGTATTCCTGTCATGTTTATAAGATCAGGCCCAAGCTATGCTGACTGGATGCTTCAGTAATCAGATTGCTTTGAGGCTGATCTAAAGAGGTCACTGAACATCTACACAGTGGTCTATCAATACAGCTGGAAAAAAATACACTTTCGTTTGCATCAAACATTCACTTAATCACAAACGCTGGTCTAAACGGGACAGTTTACAAAACCCAGCTACGACATGCTGGTAAAGTGCTTTCACTACAGTCATAACAAGAAAGCAACAGTTGTCAGTGTCCTTTGAAGTGTAAACAACACAATCACACACTAGACCAAACACACACACACACACACACACACACACACTTAGATTCCCTCAGTAGTTCCTCACCGGTGGTGGTTATCCTTTGTTTTCGAGCTCAGGGGATCCTGCTGTCACTTCCTGCGGTGGCTGCTCCTGTCCTTCGCCGCATGTCTGTCCCGTGTGGGGGGCTGAGACCTGCGCCACAGGGAACAGCAGGTCGCCACAGTGCAAAACGCAACAGATTTCTCTGGCTAGTTAAGTCAGGGCTGCTCAGAAAGAGAGAGAGAGAGAGAGAGAGAGAGAGAGAGAGAGAGAGAGAGAGAGAGAGAGAGAGAGAGAGAGAGAGAGAGAGAGAGAGGGATCACAATGTGTTTAGCTGGAGGGAATTAAGAGCTCTCACACACAGCAGAGCGACGGCTTAGGCAGCATTTCCAGGACAGGATAACTCTGGCTGCTGAGAGGGAGGTTAACCTGAGAACATTAGCTCAGGCGCCGATGCTAATGCAGTCCAAGGTGTGCAAACGCTGCTACTTTGCCACTACACATGATCTGATGCTTCATGATGTAGAATTCAGCTTGAGTACTCATTGGTTTGTGTATATGTCTATGGGGTCAAAAGGGTTGCAAGGCCTGTAGAGCTGGTGTATGTGTGGGTGAATCTCATGAAAATTTCTCTAGGTCAAATTTGCCCACAAAAGCATCATGATTTTGAAATGTGACCTGTACATGTTTTTGAGAGGTTTCATAAGAGTCACCTATGTGTACTGATGCTGTGTAAGGAGTCAATGCGCACTATAACTGCTGGGATTGATCACTGAAATCAACTTAAGTGCCAACTGCCAAGCTTTTATCTTTGAGCTTAAGTGAGAGAATGTCCACCCCTGTCTATCTACACTGCCAAGGTTGACATGAGTAACACACATCTTTAATTCCCTCTGACAAGGGATTATGATACCAAAGCACTTTCTTGCTCTATTTTCCCTGTCTATATAGTACACAGCTGACACTTTACTAAACCCTGCATTAAAAAAATATTATATTATTCACGTCACTGCATAATTTAATCGCT
Organism: Paracanthobrama guichenoti; assembly: GCA_018749465.1. Classification (NCBI taxonomy): domain Eukaryota; kingdom Metazoa; phylum Chordata; class Actinopteri; order Cypriniformes; family Gobionidae; genus Paracanthobrama; species Paracanthobrama guichenoti. The sequence continues at coordinate 12,506,663 of CM031946.1, forward strand.
TCTTTAAAACAAACAGCAGGTCTAAATTATTTGCAATGGCATACTTCATTCCAACGTATCTACAAATAATATCCATTTAAATGAACCACTTCATCAACATGTTTAATTCACATGAATTACTGAAAATCAGAAAATTCTGTAAATCTCATCTCAGCAAGCAACAGTAATCTATGATAACCCGTTTAAGAAGAAAAAGCATGTTTTGGCAAATCATTATTATGACTTAAAAAGTCATAGTTATAACATAAAAAGTCAAAATTATGAGGTCATAATTATGACCTACTGTAAGAAGTCATAATTATGACAAAAAAATTCACATCTATTAGTGTCATAATTTTGACTTCTCATTATATCTTATAATTTTTTTTTTGATAATCGACTTTTATCTTACAATTTTGACTTTGCCATAATTAAACAAATGTATCTCAATGTACCAATTTTGACTTTTTATCTCATAATTATTACTTATCTCAAAATTTCGCTTTGTGTCAATTTCAACTTTTTATCTTATAATTTTGTCTTTTGTGTAATGATTGACTTTTTATCTCAATTATAACTCAGTGTCATACTTTCACCTTTTTATATCATAATTATCACTTAATTTTGTATTTTTTTGTGATGGTTGACTTTGTATCTCATAATTTCGATTTATTGAAAAAATCTCAATTATGATTTAACCTCATAATTACTTATCTTATAATTTTACCTTTTATGTGATAAGACTTTTCATCTAACGATTTTTTTGTTGTTGTCTGAATTATGATTTAGTATGTCATAATTATCACTTATCTCATAATTTTGTCTTTTGTGTGATATTAAGACTTTTGTCAAATTCAACTTTCATCACATAAGTATGACTTAGTAGCTCACAATTTAGATTTTTTGATGATTATGATTCACATTATCACCAAGACCAAGGCCTGATTTTTTTCTTATTTGGTGAAAATGGGCTTCCATAGTAAGCCCAGGGGAAGGAGCTTAAGGAAGAGTCAATTGACCTGCAATCTTCCACCCTTCCTCTCTCTCTATATGAGATAACAGGCTGATAGGCTGATCAGCTTTCATTGGGACCACTCCTTAACGCAGTGTATGAGGGGAGATAATTGGCTTAGACCTCTTGCCATGATTACGCACCACTGTGGATTAAACACTTTGACATTCACTTCTCATAGACGAGGGCAGGTTAGCACACCTGTGGGGTGCTCAAGGGATGTAGCAAATTCTAACAACACCCCTTCAGTTTCTGCTTTCGCAATCTTACGATCAATCAGAGGGATGTTTGCATTGATCAGCAGGCTCACAGAGGAGTTAATTATCTTCCAGCACTGCTTTCTGATCCATGTCCTTCACTGTCAGCTTCAGCACCTCTTAGGCATGTTATCCGGTGATGATTTGCAGGGCGGCAGGGCCACTGGAGATTTTCGTGTTTGTTTGGGAATTGACGTCTCTTAGACTGAGTTCACCTCTAGAGCTCCTTCTGGTTGACAGATGTACATGTCCTGATGAGGAGAGCTCAGCATGCGCATGTAGCTTACATGCTGACAAGCTAGGGTAGTGTATGCATTTAAATATTTACACTTGCAAGGACTTTTCATTCATTTTCAATCACATATGCTTTGAAATATTAAACAATATGCACACTATTACAATCTACCGCCTACTGTATACTGTTATTTTTGATCAGCATAAACTAATCAAGGATATGTATGAGTCACGCTTTCTTAATATGTTTTGCAGATCTTAGCTAGTCTCCTACACTGGCCAAGATGGTGTTCATCTGGTTTAGTTTAAGTTGTGATTTGTCATTTTGTATTGTTTTATATTTATTTATATATTTAATTATATTGTTACTTCAGTTTTACTAGTAATTTAATTGAATTAATTTAAACTAGTAACTTTTACTGTAATTTTAGTACTTCAACTTAAGTTCTAATTTTTGTTTAAGTTTTTATACATTTACAGTGGTGGCCAAAATTATTAGAACACTTGGCATCTGGGAGTCGTCTTTTGGCCCTGGATTTATTTTCCAAGAGGACAATGACCCGCAACATTCTTACAACTATTGCCGGAACTACCTGCAACGGAAGGAATGTGCTGGAACATTGAAAATTATGGACTGGCCCCCTCAAAGTCCGGACCCAACTCAACCCCATCAAGCACATTTGGGGCAAATTGGAAAATAAACTGGACAGGTCTGTTGTGCATTCAAAGGAAAGCCTTTGGCTTCATTTGCAGAAGGCATGGGATAACATTGGTGTTGAAGGAAATATATTGACACTATGCCAGAGAGATGAGCTGCTGTAATTGCTGGAAAAGGTGGACATATCAAATATTAAAGTTAAAAGTGGATAAAAACAGTACAACTCACTTCATCTGATATTTGATGGTCAGAGCAACCATCTGCATGTTTCATGAACATTATGAAATGAAATCATGTTTGGGAGGCAAAAAAGGTCAATATTTTCAGATCAGTCAGGTGTTAAATAATTTTGTTCTGATGTTATTTTAGCTTTATGTCAATAATGGAAAACAATTTAATAGTTTTGGTGGAAACTATGGTTACAAAGGGCTTACACTTGTACATAAAATGTTATGTAATTTAATTTAATTAAAGTGTCTACACCGATCAGGCATAACATTATGACCACTGACAGGTGAAGTGAATAACACTGATTATCTCTTCATCACAGCATCCCTGTTAGTGGGCGGGATATATTAGGCAGCAAGTGAACTTTAGTCCTCAAAATGTACAGTGGGTACAGAAAGAATTCAGACCCCCTTAAATTTTTCACTCTTTGTTTTATTGCAGCCATTTGTTAAAATCATTTAACTCCTTTTTTTTTCTCTCATTAATGCACACACAGCACCCCATATTGACAGAAAAACACAGAATTGTTGACATTTTTGCAGATTTATTAAAAAAGAAAAACTGAAATATCACATGGTCCTAAGCATTCAGACCCTTTGCTCAGTATTTAGTAGAAGCACCCTTTTGATCTAATACAGCCATGAGTCTTTTTGGGAAAGATGCAACAAGTTTTTCACACCTGGATTTGGGGATCCTCTGCCATTCCTCCTTGCAGAGCCTCTCCAGTTCTGTCAGGTTGGATGGTAAACGTTGGTGGACAGCCATTTTCAGGTCTCTCCAGAGATGCTCAATTGGGTTTAAGTCAGGGCTCTGGCTGGGCCATTCAAGAATAGTCACGGAGTTGTTGTGAAGCCACTCCTTCGTTATTTTAGCTGTGTGCTTAGGGTCATTGTCTTGTTGGAAGGTGAACCTTCGGCCCAGTCTGAGGTCTTGAGGTACTTGGCTGCATTCATCTTTCCCTCAATTGTAACCAGTCGTCCTAACCAGTCGATGCTGCCACCACCATGCTTTACTGTTGGGACTGTATTGGACAGGTGATGAGCATTGCCTGGTTTTCTCCACACATACCGCTTAGAATTAAGGCCAAAAAGTTCAATCTTGGTCTCATCAGACCAGAGAATCTTATTTCTCACCATCTTGGAGACCTTCAGGTGTTTTATAGCAAACTCCATGCGGGCTTTCATGTGTCTTGCACTGAGGAGAGGCTTCCGTCGGGCCACTCTGCCATAAAGCCCCGACTGGTGGAGGGCTGCAGTGATGGTTGACTTTCTACAACTTTCTCCCATCTCCAGACTGTATCTCTGGAGCTCAGCCACAGTGATCTTTGGGTTCTTCTTTACCTCTCTCACCAAGGCTCTTCTCCCCCGATAGCTCAGTTTGGCCGGACGGCCAGCTCTAGGAAGGGTTCTGGTCATCCCAAATGTCTTCCATTTAAGGATTATGGAAAATGTGCCTTGCCTCTGAGCTCTTCAGGCAGTTCCTTTGACCTCATGATTCTCATTTGCTCTGACATGCACTGTGAGCTGTAAGGTCTTATATAGACAGGTGTGTGGCTTTCCTAATCAAGTCCAATCAGTATAAACAAACACAGCTGGACTCAAATGAAGGTGTAGAACCATCTCAAGGATGATCAGAAGAAATGAACAGCACCTGAGTGTCACAGCAAAGGGTCTGAATACTTAGGACCATGTGATATTTCAGTTTTTCTTTTTTAATAAATCTGCAAAAATGTCAACAATTCTGTTTTTCTGTCAATATAGGGTGCTGTGTGTACATTAATGAGAAAAAAAAATAACTTAAATTATTTAGCAAATGGCTGCAATATAACAAAGATTGAAAAATTGAAGGGGTCTGAATACTTTCCGTACCCACTGTATGTGTTAGAAGCAGGAAAAATGGGCAAGCGTAAGGATTTGAGCCAATTTGACAAGGACCAAATTGTGATGGCTAGACGACTGGGTCAGAGCATCTCCAAAACTACAGCTCTAGTGGGGTGTTCCTGGTCTGCAGTGGTCAGTATCTATCAAAAGTGCTCCAAGGAAGGAACAGTGGTGAACTGGCGACAGGGTCACGGGCAGCCAAGGCTCATTGATGCACGTAAGGAGCAAAGGCTGGCTCGTGTGGTCCAATCAAGCAGATGAGCTTCTGTAGCTCAAATTGCTCAAGAAGTCAATGCTGGTTCTGATAGAAAGGTGTCAGAATACACAGTGCATCGCAGTTTGTTTTTTTGCTGCATAGCCGCAGACCAGTCAGGGTGCCCATGCTAACTCCTGTCCACCGTCAAAAGTGGGCACGTGAACATCAGAACTGGACCACAGAGCAATGGAAGAATGTGCCCTGGTCTGATGAATCACGTTTTCTTTTACATAACATGGATAGCCGGGTACATCACTTACCTGGGGAACACATGGCACCAGGATGCACTATGGGAAGAAGGCAAGGCGTTGTGATGCTTTGGGCAATGTTCAGCTGGGAAACCTTGGGTCCTGCCATCCATGTGGATGTTACTTTGACACGTACCACCTACCTAAGCATTGTTGCAGACCATGTACACCCTTTCATGGAAACGGTATTCCCTGGCTGTGGCCTCTTTCAGCAGGATAATGCGCCCCGCCACAAAGCAAAAATGGTTCAGGAATGGTTTGAGGAGCACAACAAATTTGAGGTGTTGACTTGCCCTCCAAATTCCCCAGATCTCAATCCAATTGAGCACCTGTGGGATGTGCTGAACAAACAAGTCTGATCCATGGAGGCCCCACCTCGCAACTCACAGGACTTAAAGGATCTGCTGCTAACATCTTGGTGCCAGATACTACAGCACACCTTCAGAGGTCTAGTGGAGTCCATGCCTTGATGGGTCAGGCCTGTTTTGGCAGGAAAAAGGGGACCAACACAGTATTAGGTCATAATTATTTATTTTTTTATAAAATGTATAAAATAAATTATATATATATATATATATATATATATATATATATATATATATATATATATATATATATATATATATATATATATATATATATATATATATATATATATAATTATATAGGCCTAGGTTTCCCCTAGGCCTGATTTGGCTGCCCGAAAACATAAAGTCATTGCTTTTTCTACAATCTTGGCTAGATGGGCTATCCTTCTTAAATATCCTTCTTCTCCTTTTTATTTATTTGTTTATTTATTTTGGACTTTGAGTTATTGTGACATGTGACAAAAGAAGTGTGTCTGAATTCACAGTACTCGGTACATGGATGACCTACTTCCAGTGAGATTCTGAAGAGTTCTTTACTATCCCATGAGGCCACGGGAGAAGATTTATGAATGGCAGTGAACCAACTTAACTGATGCTGGTAGGTCACATGACCATGACAACATGGCAGATGTAGTATGTCCAGACAACATTCATACGACACACACACTCATACGCTATAGAACATACTTTTTTAGCAGTCCTGAAGTAATTACTTATTCAAAATACCACTCAAGGAAGTATGCGATTTCGGATGCAGCCACAGTCTCTGTATAAATAAACTATTTTTTTAAGAAAAACATTTTAACATTAAAACATGACACACTTCACCTTCAAGACTGCATTTTTGGTTTCCCCGGGGAACTCTCTTAAAAAGAGTCTTACATAATGTAAATGAGTTTTAATTTATTCTTGCGTCATTAATTTGATCAGACCTCTGAATGAAAGAGCTTTGCGTACAGGCCGCTCAGTGATTCAGCATTGGATTAGCTGTACTATGCTGTTGATCCTCTGTTATACACAGTTCATTGTGCATGCAGTACTGCTTTTATTCCTATTCGAGATTTGTTGTGTCATATATAACCTGTTGCCATGCAACTAGACGGTGTTCACGGCACAGTTTTTTGTTTTTTTGTGTTCTCTTGAGATTGTGGTTTTACTGCTTGTTTGAGTTGAACTCTAGACTAAATCCATCTAGAATCAAGGTTTAGGGAAGATTATTTTAATAAATGTGTAAGGGGCCATGGGAGTTGGTATGGAGAGGAGAATTATTATGACTGAGGTGACACTTTTTTAACCTTTGTGATTGGCAGGTTTATGCTGCATGAACTTGCTCCCCTCAGAAGTGCACTAATATGCTCATCACCAGGGGGCACTAGACACAAAATACAAGTAAAGGTGAAGTCAGTAACTTTAACTTAAGATCTGGGACCATTTTTGGGATTTCCACTTGGATTTGGCCTACCCATATTGAAAAGCTTCCCATACCCACATACCCACACAGGAAACCCTTTGAAGTTACATAAACCACTGCTAAAAGTGATAAACATGTAAGTATATGTTGTCTGAGCTGTAAAAAAAATAAAAAGAGGTTTTTGGTTATAAATTCAGTTTTGAAAGTGTGTAACCCGCAGACAGTTTGGACTGTTTCCACTAGATTCCAGAAAATACTGGAAAAATTATTTTTGTCTGTATCATGTTGTATGCAAGATTTATTCATATTTATAACCAAAAAAATCAAAAAGCGCGGTGGGGTGGGGTGATTACAGCTCAGCCAACACATATTTACATGTTTATCACGTTTAGCAGTGTTTTATGTAACTTCAAAGTGTTTCCTGTAAAATTACATTTTGTATTTAGACCACTGTATGTGGGTATAGGAAGCTTTTCAATTTGGGTAGGCCAAATAATCCCAGAGTAATTTAGCGTAAATAAGTTACTTTGTGTAAACAAATGCCAAAGTGATGCATACCTCCAGAAAGTAGAGACTCTGAGCTTTCAAATGGTGCCACATATGAGGTCAGAGCTCCTCCACAGACATTTCAAATTTAAAGTATATACTTGATGATGTCATTCCGGACCCTGTACAGGGTCTGCAGAGTTTAAGAAGTATAAATATTTTAAATCATGTACAATCCCATGAGATTACCTTCAGTCATGTCAGTGGTTTACATGAATTGAGTATTGGGATCACATGACCATGCCAAATACTATTTTCTCAGTAAACACTTATCTTTGGAAAGTTTCACTCACCGAATAAATGAATCACGGCTGACCGCCTATAGAGCATTTCTCCAATAGCACTGTTGCTTTGCACTATTTCACCAGTCCAAAATGAATGAATAAACATTTCACCAAAAATCATTCTCTTCTCTCCATTTCTCTGTGTCTTACTCCTTAACATTTCCTGTTCTTTTCTATTTATTTGTCTTTTCTTATACTCTTCTGTCTGCTGCTATCTCCTGTCTTTTGTCTCTGTAAAGGCCAATTTCTTCAGTTGGTTTGATTTGGTTTAGTGGCCGCACAGCTATTGTTCTGATCCACTGACCTTTCCTTCAGTGCTGGAAGCACAATTAAATAAGACTGTGGGCACACATGTCAGGAATATCTCTCTCTGAGTGGCAGTTATTTTGATGAAATATGCCCTCCATCAGAATTTAAGTGCATTTAGTACTTTCCCCACGTGTAGCAGGAACACCTCAAAAACCTCAGCGATTTCAGACACTTTCCTGAGCAGAACCTCTGAAGCGGGTAATATTATTCTGGATCTGGCCACTGGAAAATTGCCCTTCACTGCTTTTCTTGAGGAGGGAAATAAACTGTTTAATTTCACTTCAACCAGACTCAACTTTACATTTAGAATCGCTTTGATGTGCGACCGACGTGATTTGTGTTTAATCTATGAAGTTAGGATAGTGCTATACAGGCACGCAGAGAGATTTATATGCTAAAATTTCTAATAAAACACACCTGCACCTGAAGCATAATATTCCTGCATTAATTCCTGTTTTGCTCACTTTTGAGGGACTAGGCATTTATTTTGTTGCTTTTGTGCCTCAGTGAAGCCAGTGTTTGAATAATAAGAAATAAGAAAATCAATTTTGCTTCAGTGTTGCATATCACAAAACATAAACTGGGTTAGTTATTAGTTACACAATCCTGCAAAATAAATATTACATATTAAAACCTTCATGAAGATAGATTTATTTAAAGGGACTATATGTAAGATTTTTAGATTAAAATATCCAAAAACCACTAGAACAATGTCATCTATATTGTTGGTGCATCATACATTATCCCAAAGCTTCCAACAATGTTTAAGTCCAGAGAAATGAACCAATGTTATACAGCACAACGCGGTTAGTCTTATTGTTTAAATCACTTGTTTTCTTGATTCACAGCAAATATCGTTTTTACCATGCCTCAAAGACAACATTTTATTCTCATGTGGCTAACATAGCATAATCAGAGAGAGCTTTCTTCATCATACAATATATTTTAAAATGAATTGCATGTCATTTAGCAACAGTCATTCAGTCATCTTGTTTTTATAAATATGATATTCTATATCGATCTAGATTATTGCAACAAGTCTCTCATACTAGCCACCGAGTAAACGCACAGAGTAACGATATAACATATCTTTTAACACACTCAAATGTTTTTAGTATGATTGTTTTATCTATGTAAAACAGCACTGCGTTACCCCACATACGCAACAGAAATAGCGGAAGCGGCCGACGGCAGCATAAGCACAATAAAAGCTTAGAGACCGGTGTTTTGCTCATTAGCATTCGCTCCCAAGGGCTCTTGGTGCATCCTGCTCCATACCATCGTGACGTTAATAAAACGTTAATACATTCGCTCATTCATGAACATGATTTCTGCCCGAGTCTGCCAGAATCCTTTCCATTGGCTCTGGAGTTGAAGAGTGAAGACTACAACCCCCATGATTCCACACTCATTTGCGGTGTCATAAAGCTACGCCTTTGTTTTGAATAAGCAATCTCTAGGCGAAACTTACATACTGTGCATGACTTGCATCATAAGAAATATCCAATTGGCAGATGAGGTTTATCTGACCCGGTCCCATGCACATTCGCACATATCCATATTTTACAATCAATTTGGCTCCATTTTAATTAGTAAACTTCACTGTTATAGTTACTAAAAAAAAAAAAAAAAAAAAAGACTACTTCATTTAACGTAGAGGTTTTAGATCAATTCGAGATCACTGATTAAAAGCTAAATATTTCTCCAAACATACTTACTTTATTTATTTATTTATTTAATGATGTTCCTATAGGGGTCCCACTGGAACTCTTATTGGGGAGACCAGACCCTGTCAGTTCCAAACACTTTTATTCTGGAACATTCTTTAAAACAAATCATCTGAGCTGTGCTGCAAGTCATACTTGTGCAATCTTTGCATGTCTGTGATTTTTTTTTTTTTTTATGCCATCATGAATAATGTAATTGGTGAAATGTGGGCGATTTCTTGTGTTTATGTGCTCAGTGTTATGACTGGCATATGACTGCATAGTGATTGCATTTCATTGTTGAACGACTTCTACACTTCAAATCCAAAGAAATACAAACATTCAGTGAAATGAAATGATGTGCTTGATATTGAGCATTTTCGGGTGAACTATTCCTTTTTTCATGCAAGATGATTTTAAGATCAGCAATTACTAATTATTATGGTGATGTTATGAAGTTGTCAAGTGCTGATGTGTGAGTGTGAGCGTTAGAGATTGTGTGTGAGAGACAGCTTGCGGAGGAGTATAATTATGTATTGATTACATTGTGATCTAATCTTGTCTTATTTGACTTCAAAATTGCCTACAATCATGCTTTCCCTCACAATAACCTCTCTTGCTCTCTTCGCATCCTTTGAAAGTTCTTATTGTTTTCTCCTTACACATCCTAACATTGATTTTTGCTATTTGTCTTTTTCAATAAATATCAAGATTAGCACTCAAATAAGATGAGAAATGCTCAAACTATGACTATGATAAAACATTATAACCCTGCTTTATCCTTCACTCATGTCTGTTTTCTGTCTGTTTCAGGTGTCAGGTCTCAGTGCCATATATTTCCTAATGTTTTTAATCAGACGCTGTGTCTAGAAAATCTACTAGACATTTTGAGAGCACACAGAATTTATGGCCATCAATCAATTAACTATGATTAATTGCATTCCATTTCATAAAATGTAAATAATAGGCCTATGTGTAATTATTAGATTCACCACTTTATGGACTTACTCTCGCATGTTTAAATATAGGCAATCCTCCGCCAGTGTTTCCATTTAGTGTTTCAGTTCTTCCATGATGAATACATTTCACCAAACAACGAATGCAAATGGCTTTCGTTAAACATCTTGCCTGGGTTTAATTTATAAATAAATTACTCCATCATTTACTTAAGAATGGGTGCTCCGCTAGAAACTTTTTAAAATGTTCCAAACCATTTTTAGTAATCTCTTAGAACAGAATGAAACCATTTTAATATCAAATTTAATAAATGCATTAATGGCGTTAGGAAGAAAAAGTCCATAACATCAAACATTTAATTAATCATAACACATCAATTTTGACAGCCCTAATAGACATACAAGGGACCCCTTCATAATCTATAATTAATGTGCTCAACTAGACACCGAAAACTAGAAAATAGCCTGTCAGTGATGAACCAGCATTTGAGAAGCTATCAGCCCCTCAGTCCATTTTTTAGACTTTGTGGTATAGATCCAAGGTGCCTATTGCTTGAATAAAATTGAGAAGTAATTTTTACCAATATGAGCTCAATAAATGAAATCTGCAAACATGTTTTATTAGATGTAGACTAGTTTATGGCAAATTACAAAACAAGGCGACCAGATCAATACGACCCGGGATCAATATAACAGCCTCCCCATAGCTGGCATTAGATATTTTGATGTGCGTAATCTGAATGAACATTTCACACTCAGACTAATGAGAAAACTATGCATGTAGAACAGACACAGTGTTAATTACAGAGTACAGTATATTTAAAAATAGAGGTGTGAGATGATGGTAGAAATTCCTTAACACTGTTGGCACGACTAAATAAATGATTTATTTTACTATACTGTAGAAAACTGGAAAGTAGTTAAAAGTTCTTAAAAAGGATCAGATAATTAAATTGAAAATGACAGCAATATCTAAAGCACACATTTCCGTGCTCACACCCAGAGAGCATGAGTAAATTAATGACACAAAACTAATTAAGACATTTAGATATTTTTAGAATGGGAAAAAGTGTGTTATTACAGCAGTAGCATTTACTCTCAGAGAAATGAGATTTTAACTGTGGTCTGATCTCATAGAGGACAAACTCTCCCAGATATTTTCATCTGCTACACTGTAATTATTTCTCTAATCTCAGTTCCTACTTTTCTTATGATATCTTTACTTTTCCTTCTCCTACTTCTCGTGCTGTAGAATGAAAACAGAGACACTGAAATGTAAGAATTAGCATTAACCAGAGCTTACTTTATTTCATTTTTGTATTTATTATTCATTTATAATAAATATTTATTTAAAAAATTTACATTTTATTTATTTAAATTTGAATTTCTTAGTTATTTTAATTTCTAAATTTCGAATGCAGTTCGATTCTGAACTGCCGAAATTAGTTATTAGTAGGGTTGGGCTGATAAAACGATGCCGATGCCTGACAGACATCGCAATGTTGAGCCAGCATCATGATTTTCCCACCCCCTCGCAAATAATTTGTTACTGATCAAAATACAAACAATATTCAAAACTTTTACATTTTATTGTGCAAAAAAAAAATTATAGGCTATTAGATGTTTTACACAAACTAAACCAATGATATTCAAATGATGGATCACAGTCCACATCCGGACCCCGGCATGTTTCCATCCGGACCGTGAGACAGAAACGGCACCATTTTCCTGTTTCTAGTTGAAGTGAGCAGAGCAGTGCGGATCTCACCACAAGCACTCAGGGTGATTTGTGGTAATGATATTTCAGCGATGTATCCTTTATTAGTTTTATCTAAAGCCAAACATCATTTAATTCAAGCGCTTTTAGCTCCGTGCGCGTTCTCTCTTTCTCCAGACACGCACCACATTAACGGAGCTTAAAGTTCAAACGCAACCCCCCCAATGTCATCGTTCATCGCAATGTTTCACTGTAGACATCGTCTGATGCCGATTTGGTAGACATCGCCCGACCTTAGTTGTTAGCAATTCTAGTCTCACTTCCTGTTACAAACCTACGTAGGTTTGTGACAAATTTGCATAACTTTCAGCTGAAGGTCTTCATTGGTTGCCCACGAACAGCGTCTGCTTTGCCCCGCCCTCAAACACTGTAGTTGTAGCTGAGTAGCAACATGTTGTGTTGTAGACATGTCGAGAATTATGTTTTCTCATAATATACACAGTTATATGTATATAACTTCTTTTCTCACTGTGTCTGAAAACGGTTTCTCTCTAAAGCGCTCATTTCCAAATGCTTCCTCTGCTCTAATTGGTCAGATGGCCCAGACTGTTGCGATTGGTCTACCACTTACAGCATGTGTCGAAACCCCCATTAACATAACTGAACTTCAGCTCTGGAGGCTTCCTCCAAAGCTGCTTTAATAAGCCCATCTCTGCTTCCTCAGCACTTGTATAGACACAGCAGTGGTGGGCCGTCAGGGCCAGCAAGACCTTCTCTGCTGTCCTAATCACTATCAGAATCTTGGACTTAAATTTTAATATATTGTCATACAATAACGTCGGCATTTTCACGTCCTTTGATTGGATGGTCAGAGAGCCATTTTTTTTTTTTTTATTGGGTTTCCTGCGATAATAATTCTTAAATGACACAGTCACACAGTGATACAAACAGTAACAATGGCATTGGTTTTACTGTATCGAATTCCAGTCCGAAACCTCAAGTGCATACAAAGTGGATTTGCTGTGCAGATTTTTTTTTTTGTTTTTTTGTTTTTTACCTTTGATGCATGTAAACCTACCCTTACAAAAAATAACCATGGTTTTATTATAGTAAAAGTGTAGTGACCATGTTTTTTTGGCTAATTGATTACCATTTATATAACCACAGTTTTACCACAAACACCATGACTATGGTTAGAGTAGCAAAACCATGGTTAATTTGTGGTTACCATGGTTTAACTACAATATCCATGCTTTTTTTGGTTTTATTTGTAGTAAAACCATGTTTCATTTTCGTAAGGGTATTGTAGGAGATAAAGAGATAAAGGCACTTTAAACATTTTAGGAGCAGTACACTAGTTTACAAATCCTCAAAACATTATTTGTCTCTAATTGATGTGTCAGCCATGTTTTTTCTGGTTTAAACCAGGACAGAGATGAAGTCTTGCGTGCTCAGAGCAACAGGTTGTTTAAGTAAATCCGAGATATTTCACGCCTTCCATAGTAAAACAGAGATCCACAAAACAGCGTATACCTAGTATTGGTCATCTGTTCCATGAAAACTTCTGATATATTAAATAAACACCATGATGAAATAAAAAAGGATACACAAAGTATCAAAACCTAACAAAGAATTACCAGGCTTTTGTAATTGCCACTATGATTAGTATGTAGCACGCTAACACTCCTGTAAATAGCATTGGCTAGCAAACTATCGTAACTATTTTACAGAATATAGTACTCTGTACAATATTAAATATTCCATATGTATAGAATATTTGAATGACCTAGTCTTACCCTCTACAGTTGTGTTTACACCATGTCAGAGTTCCCAAATTATATTCCGACTTTCAAAAAGCGTAGAACTTGTAATTAAAAACGTAGAATTTTAAGAATTGTACCACCAGACCACTGCAACATCATGCAGAAACACTTAAGATGGCACAGATTTCAGCAGTAAACTGTAGCTGAGCAGTTATTTTGCAATATTTCTGTTAAATAATTTCTATAATTGACTATTGTTAATGTCTTAAAGGTGGAGTGTATAGTATTTATGAGGCTCTATTGACAGAAATGCAGTATAATATACATAACTATGTTTTCATTGGTGAATAAAGACCTTACATAATGTACCAGCACCTTTAATAATGCAATTAATGCTGAAATAAAAACTAAACAGTGCAATGTAGCTAGCACAAAAAAACTGCCCACTAAATATAGTAGGCCAGAGGTCTTCAACCCTGCTCCTGGGGACCCACTGTCCTGCAAAGTTTATTTCCAGCCTGCTTCAGCACACCAGCCTATGTATTTTCAACAAGGGATCCTGAAGATCTTGATTAGCTTCACCTGTCTTTGGGAGCTAAACTCTGCAGGACAGTGGGTCCCCAGGAGCAGGGTTGAAGACCTCTGTAGTAGGCTAAGGTTATTAAAGTCGGCATGAAAGTCCCTATTTCAAGTAAATATCAGAGCTACTCAAAAAACGGAGGTCTGATACGATCACTGTACCACAGTACCACCACAGGGGAGAGAAAAAGAGGACTACGCTTATTTTATATCATCTTACATTAAATGGACCAAAATCACAAAAGCCCTCAGTCAGTCATAATGACACTGCGTGTGTGAATAATCCTGAGAATGTTTTTTATTCTTTTGTATTATTCTCCATCAATAGGTCTGATTTGTGTCAGGATAAAAATATGTCAAGGTCATCCTTTATACACTAATATATTTTACACCTGATCTTAACAGCTATTATACAGCTAATGTGTGTAAGTGCATCCAGGACTTACAAAGGATGTTCAAAAAACGCATCCTAGCTTTTATATAACGTTGCTGTCAGACTACATTGTAGGTTACTTCAGTTGTGTAGCCCTGATACATGCTTGCTATATATCTTGTACACAGTTGAGTGTTCTAGCCTTATAAAATCAGATGCATTTGGAGCATCTTCACTACTGTTTTGTGCTCTTTGTACTCACTTTGTTTTATTCAAATGTGGGAATCTTCTGACCGCCTCTCCTGTCCTTTGCTGTTTCCGTCTTCTGTTGTTTTAATTGGCATTTTTGATCTTCTCCTTGGAGTAGTTCTCGCAAAATATGAGTGTTGCCACCTAATGGACCCACTAATTAGTGCAGTCAATTTCAAACACATACAATGATAAAAACATTCTCCTTCAACTTTCAAAATGTTTTATTTTTCTAGTTTCAAGTGGTAAATACGGAGCCTTCGCACATGACATGACACAAGCCAGGCCTCTGCAGCCCACAGGCACCTCATTATAAAACCAGCCCCCACCTCACACATACCAAAGGACATCCGAACAGATTATATGACTTTTAACTTAGTTATTTTTCATTTTAGGTGTGCTGTTCCCTGTATGTATGCATGCTTTTTGTTATAACCATTTTAGATGTGTTTTGATAGGTTAGAAACTTATAGCCAGTGAATGCGTAAGGAAGAATGACGTCAATCCTCGCCGTTCCTTTAACTCTTAAGTTAAGAGTTATTAAAAGGTAGATATTTGGTGGACAATTATCCGTCCTTTGAACTCAATTCTAGAATCAAAGAAATTTCTAAAAGTTGAATTAAGCCCTAGATATTAATAATTGTTTTAATCCGTTTTAATCAATTGTTAATATCAAAATTCCCCTCTGTGCGGATCTGTGCATGTTTGATCGTAACACGATTAAACGCATGCATAAATCCCGCACCATTTCCCCTGGGGCTCGATATTCGCTACAGTTGTCATCTGTTTTTAGTACATCATTGTCGTGTAAACATACCCTAAAAATCACAAAACCATTGTGGTTTTTAAATGGCGCAGTCACTAGTTTTCAATTTACACCCTCCTGTGGAGTTTGACTCTCTTGCACATATTAAATCCGGTTCCCTGCAGCAGTGCTCGACTCCAAATATCCATAATACCCATAATCCAGCACAGTATTTCTGCTGAATTAACGTCACTTGTAAACTTCGAGCTCATTAACCAATTCTCATTAACGGATGATTTGACATTTAATTTGGGCACGGCAGGAACTAAGCGGCTAGAAAGCTCTGACTCCCAACCTGCCCTTCAGCATGGCCTCTGCTCCACCTTGCTGTACCTTGTTTCCGTGGTTACTTGAGGGTTTGCATGGCTCTTACACAATCCTTTTTAATCTATTTTTGTGTGCTGCTGAGAGCGTGGACACCCACTTTCCGCATGAGGCACGGAAGAGTCATCAGCCCTGGTTAAACAGACCACCATGGGGCTTATTCCCAACGCATGTACGCATCTATAACAATGTAAACAAGCTGAATGTTTACATCATGAGGAACTCGTCATGCCAGCTGGAGATCTTTTCCGACAGTACATTTGCTCCAGCTATTAGAACATCCTTCTTCACAACCCAAGGTTATGAAGACTTGTTGATCTGAATTTCCTGTCTCGTGGCGCTATATAGAACACAAATTGCCCTCATTTCCTCCGTCACTCTTTGTTGTGTTCTCATTTGGGCTTCGACAGCTGTGTTTATAGGGCAGAAAGAGACAGTTGTCTAATAGAGGGTTGTAGCATCATGCTTGAGGGGGAATTGCATGATTTGATGGTATATCTGCTTGTGGATGGTGCCATATTCATTTCCACTGACAAACAAGATGGATTTAAAGGAACAGTTCACTCAAAATTAAAGTTCTGTCATCATTTACTCATCCTTAAAATTGTAATTTTGTGCTTTTTGGTGCCTCTGGTCTCTATGAACTGACATTGTATGGGTTTGGAACGACATAAGGGTGAGTACATAATGACGAATTTTCATTTTGAGGAACTATTTATTTGGTGATTACAGATATAGTTCACCACCTGTTGCTCCTTGGGGCATCACAGGATACATGGTGTCTTCGAGTCTATTTATGATTCATAGATATGAATCAGTGTTCAGCTCAAAGGGTGTGAAAATTATGGAGTGCTTTTCAGAATGTCATCCTGCGATTGTTATCGTTATTGCAAACATGCGGTACAGCTGTTTCCATTGATTGTGGAGACTTGTGGCAACACTGCAAACATTTTTTAATAAAAATCTCGCTTGGGCTGTGGTCGCAATTTAAAATCCTGCCTCAAGAAATTCACATTTATTATGAAGATCTTTGAATGGTTGTGTATATATACACTATATCATTAAAAATGTTGGGGTTGGCGTGATTTTTGAAAGTCTTTTGAAATATTGTTGCAATTTTAAAAAGTGTTTTATATGTTAGTATATTGTAAACTGTAATTTATTCCTGTGTTAGCAAAGCTAATTTTCAGCATCATTACATGTCACATGATCCTTCAGAAATCATTCTAATATGCTGATTTAGCAATCTTCAAAACAGTTATGCTGCTCATTTTTCCCCAGCATTCTTTGATGAATATACAGTTCAAAAGAACAGCATTTATTTGAAATTATTTTAATCATTTTTCTTTAGAACTTTAGAAATTTTACAGTCACTTTTGATCAATTTAATGTGTAAAAAGTATAATTAAAAAATAAAAATCTTACTGACCCCAAACTTTTAAACAATAGTGTACAGTATGTATATATGGGCATCCAAAAGTCTGAGACCATATAAACCTTATTTTTCATTTATAATTCTTTACAAATTATATTATATTACATCACTATGCTTAAACATGAAATAACTATAGTACAGCAAATGGGATTAAATTAGAAGTATCTGGGGTACACTCAGAACACGGAAAATCCGCTTTTTCTTTATGCTCCATGGCTGTGGAATGATTTTCAAACCATTATTCCACTAGAAAAAAAATTACTTCTTTGAATAAGTTTAAATGTGTAAAGTTAATGAAGCATGTCGCTGTTTTAATTAATTTGTTGTTTTGAATGTTTAGAATTTGTCTTGTGTGTTTGTATGTTTATGTGGAATTTTATGTGAGATTTTAGTACGACCATCTTGGCCAGGACTCCCTATAAGAAGAGATTTCATTTAATATTAATGGGACCTTCCTCGAAAAATACAGGATAGATAAAATAAAATAGATAAATTAAGCACAGAAGAGGACAAATTAAGATGAATTACACAACCTGAAAATCATAAATCTTTGTTTGCCAGATTTTGAATACCAGATTGTCACTGTGGTCTCAGACATATGAAGCCTACTGCATATGTTTTTGTACAATTTAAGCAGGAAAACATACAATGTGACAGATGCACTGATGATCCTGTACAATAACAGCAAAACTCATTCCACAAGTCTCTTTACAACACTGATTCTTTGAAGCACAATTACTATAATCCACCCCAGATAATACCCACAAAACCCCCCATGCTATTATGCAGTTTTATTATCAGTCACTGCTGAGCACATATACACATTTGTGAATCACACTTGCAACAAAACTAAATTGGCAGACTGTGTGCACTAAGGCAGAAAAAGGCATCCACTGATTTTAGCAAATGTATATACACCCCCAACAACTGACACATTTTCCTCTTTGTATGAAGCCACAGGATTAACTTCTTAACGTCATTTGTTCTACCTAACAGAGTTTAAAGGTGATGTAGGTAAGAAAATTAGATTTCTGATTAACAGGCTACCCTTTCCCTGGCAATGTTTGCATGGTTTAGGGCTTAAAAATGTGTAATAACTCTCACCATGTGCACTTTTGAATCAATGGCTGCGTTCAGAATAACATAAGCATACTACCATACTTCTAGTAGACAACATATTTCTAGTATACAGTATAGTAGCATTCTATTATATAATATGCATACTGTGTGCAGTATGCAAATTATCTGTGTGCTTAGAATGCATTAACACATACTTGAAAGAAATGTGCACAATAACCGTATATGAGATGATAACTGAATGTACTTCTAGTAAACTATGTCAAGGTCAACAATCTAGAATGCAACTTAAAAAAATTAAAATAAAAATAAGTTTATCATTCCATAATGCATACATTTAAAAAAAAAAAAATAGTAATAATAATTAGGCAATGTACTGCTCAGTGTGCAGTATGCTACACTGTAAACCTTAACCCTATAATGAATTGGTTTGAGTGGAGCCAACTCAAATTAAATAAATTAGTTCAAACAAATTAACTTTTATGAGTGATTAGAACTTTCTTTTTCTTCTGAGTTCACAAAACTGACATATTTTAAGTAATCTGAACTGTTTCATTGTTTTGAGTTGTATGAACTGGTTTCTTTTCATTTAGACTAACTTAAATTTAACCGAAACTGGGCTGGGAACTTCCCATGCAGCATGCTTTGCCATGACACTCAAAGGGGACAGTAAATGCCAAAATTAAGTGTTATATTATGTTTTTTTTGTGTGCAGGATTAATGTTAAGTGGGAGATTTAGTAGTGTTTAATGTTTTGTTATGCTGTTTAGAAGAGTTTCTGTTATGTGTTTTTTTTTTTTTATTAATTTTTTTTATGGTTTGTAGGGTCACCAGTGGAGCATGAGCTTAGTTTGCGAACAGGTATGTTGAATGTATTATATTGCTGTCCTCATTCAGCAAGTGCTATTTTAATACTACCAACGCATTGTGTAACCAGTTAGCAAGGTGGCATTTACTGAATTAGCTAGTTCAAGCAAGTCAAGTTTCTACTAAAAGTGGAAGAGATTACATGATATTTTTAAGTTAAATGTATGAATTAGCTTACTCAAATATTTCAAGTTCAGAACAATTAAACTTGCTTAAACTTAACTTAAAAATATTGAGGCACCTGATTGCCTTTTTTTTTTTTTTTGCCAACTTATTTGGGTTTACAGTGTAGTATGTCATTCCAAACACAGCTCATGATCGCATCTGAATGTGTCAACTTTCTCTTAAACCATGAAAAAAGCTCCCTGTCCACTCTGCATATCTATTCAAAACAAACAAACAAACAAAAATTTTTTATAATTAAATCAACATCGATACCAAGCACTTAAACACAGACGACTGTTATATTCATTGTGGACGTTTTCACATATTTTATGCCTCTGGGCTATGAAATCAACAGTATTCTGTTATCTACTGTAGTGTTCAAGCAATCATTTTACAAGTTTGGTTAACTAAGGCATCAGAAGTTTTCCTCATTGGTACATTCCAATAGTACATTCCAGTCTTTGTCTATTCGGTGATCCACTGTAATGTTCGATTTCCTTAGAGCATTCCTTTGTTTGGAGACCATTATGTGCTCAGGTCATCTTGGTGTTTTTTAATCATTATTGTTTGAGTTATTTATCATCACGAAATTTAGCCTTGAACTACAGAAAGCGTTCGGTCTCAGGAGCGACAGAAGAGTATTTTGTGAAAAACATTCCTGAACTCCACGTTGAAGGCAGTGTAGATAATGGGGTTGACGGCGCTGTTCACATAACCAAGCCATGTGACCACGCTGATCAGTGTTGGCCCAATGTCACATGACTCGCACAGCGCCTTAGTCACATGGACCACGAAGAAAGGAGTCCAGCAGGCCAGAAAAACACCTGGGGAGGAGTTAGAAATATAATAGGAGTTTATGTATATTCTTACATTGGTACATGATTGAACAGACTTCAGGCAGCAAAAACAGCGAATGTTGCCCAATGTGCCTGTTTTGTTCTCTCTGGGCACCTTGATAATAGTGTCAGTTACCTTTTAATTCTGCTTTTGTATTTTTTCATTTGTACTATTGTATTGGAGCAAGCTGATCTCACACCACGATTTCAGTCTGTGAAGGGGAACAATGGTAACCATATGGTCACAATCACACTGCAACAGCCTTATATATTTTATACTTAAGAGGACATCTGTTAGAAAAACAATTGTCATGTTAATAATCCGAGAGCAGCAGGTGTCACAATAAACCATAGAAAGTTTTTATATATTGCAGAGCGTGCCATTCTAACAGCGTTCTCATTATAATTGACCACCCTATGGCTGTCATTTGTGCTCATGCATTTATTCATGACTTGATTAAATATTTTTTCCCAGAAATGAACATTCAAACACACATTGTATCCATTGATGTATACCTGCGCAGTTTGCATTTCAAAAGCCTCAGATCACGGCAAGCCACTCTGAGTGTTTGAAAAGACCAGCATGGCAGCTCACCAGCATTTGTTTTGAATGCTGGAGTTCCCTAAAGGCAGCGGTGTCCAGTCCTGCTCCTGGAGGGCCACTGTCCTGCAAAGTTTAGCTCCTTCCTCAGATAAACACACCTGAACCATCTCTAATCAAGGTCTTATTAGGCATACTAGAAAGAAAGCCATTAAAGGCAAGCCTACAACATTAGTCGATATAGCATAGTAGAATCATACAGGTATGATTCAGTTTACAGCACTTAATTTCTATGGTATCTGTAAACAGTGATTGACTGTTGCACAACTAAAGACTAATTTATACTTGCATCGAGTCTACGCCGTAGGCTGTGTGTAGCACGTGTGGACTACGACGTACCCTGACGTGCACCTCTCCAAAAATGTAACAACGCATCGATTCGATGCAGACTGCAAGCGCTGTGATTGGTCTGCTAGAACCCCTCCCTCAGGGGTGTCATGCTCCCTCTGCATGTGTAACTGCGCATCGCCGCGGACAACGACGCAGAAGTATAAATGAAAATCGGCGCGTAGCCCACGGCGTAGAGGCTACGGCACAGGTCCGACGCAGAAGTATAAATCAGCCTTAACCGACATTTCATGACATCAAGGCTGTTATGTGATTGGTGATCAAGGCACACTTGATCCAAGTTAGCCAATGGTAGAGGCACGACCCTCGTATCTCCCAATAATAAGACCATCTCTGCTGGAAACTTCCAGGCAGGTGTGTTGAGGCAAGTTTGAACTAAACTCTGCAGGACAGAGTTTGGACACCACTGCCTAAAGGGAAAGTTCATAAAAAAATAAAAATACATGTCATAATTTACAATTCTAATTGAAAATAGCATGAATTCACACAAGTGGATATGTTTAGGAGAATGTTCGCAATGCCCCCGAGATGTTTACAATCGCCTGGGACAATTCCAGACATGCTAATATTCTCTTTTTGGGTGCAGAACAACATATGGTGAGTAAATGATGACAGAATTTATATTTATACCCCTAAGCAAAACATTCTTAGACAAAAGTGATTATTTAATCAGATTTTTAGAAACATATATTTATTTATATTAATATTTACATTACAATTTACAATTTATTTACACTTTATCTGTAACAATAATTAATATTTTGTTTAGGTTTTTAAGCAGTATATTATAATTATTAATACTGTATAATTTGCATTAAGCTGCATATTAAAATGTGTTTGTGTTCATTTAAACTTTAGAGTACCCAGTACCATTGTGAATGTGACAAATACAAAATGTGACGTGAAAATGTGAATGTGAAATGTGAAATAATAAGTAAAGCTTTAGTTAATACAGTGGTCAGAATTATTGTCACTCTTGGTAAATATGATCAAAGATGGCTGTAAAAATAAATCTGCATTGTTTGTCCTTTTGATCTATCCTTCAAAAATGTGCAAAAACCTAACCTTTCATTGAAGTAAAATTATTAAAAGTGGGGGTAAATCACATTATGAAATAAAGGTTTTTCTCCTAAACACGTTGGCCATAATTATTGGCACCCTTTTATTAAATACTTTTTGCAACCTCCTTTTTCCAAGATAACAGCTCTGAGTCTTCTTCTGTAATGTCTGATGAGTTTGGAAAACACCTGACATGATATCAGAAACCATTCCTCCATACAGAATCTCTCCAGATCCTTCAGATTCCCAGATCCATATTGGTGCTTCTCCTCTTCAGTTCACCCCACTCATCTTCTATAGTGTTCGGGTCAGGGACTGGGATAGCCATGGCAGAAACTTGGTTTTGTACTCAATGACACATTTTTGTGTTGATTTTGATGTTTGTTTTGGATCACTGTCCTGTTGGAAGATCCAACCTTAGCCCATGATAAGAGTTCTAGCTGGGACAGTCAGGTTTTCATTTTTTATCTGTTGGTATTTGTTAGAATCCATGATACCATGTATCTGAACAAAATGTCCAGGATCTCTGGAAGAAAGATAGGCCCACAACATTAAAGATACAGCAGAGAATTTCATTTTACACATGGGGTACAAAACCAAGTTTCTGCCATGGCCATCCCAGTCCCTGACCTTAAGACTATAGAAGATGAGTGGGGTGAACTGAAGAGAAGAGGCACCAACATGGAGCTGGGAATCTGAAGGATCTGGAGAGATTCCGTATGGAGGAATGGTCTCTGATCTCTTGTCAGGTGTTCTCCAAACTCATCAGACATTACAGAAGAAGACTCAGAGCTGTTATCTTGGCAAAAAGAGACTTCAAAAAGTATTGAATAAAAGGGTATGATTAATTGTGAGCAATGCATATTAGAGAAAATCATTTCTTTCATAATAAGATTTTTCAATGAAAGGTTAGAATTTTATAAATTTTTAAAACAAAAGATCAAAAGGATTAACAACGCAGATTTATTTTCACAGCCTTCTTTGGCCATATTTACCAAGGGTATGAATAATTTTGAGCATGACTGTATGCTCTTCAGGGAGCTCTTTAGCTTGTTCACTGGGAATTGTAAGACACTATTTTTTTTAAGTTAATATACAAATTTGTATTGTGATAAGCACAAAACAAAAGCTTGATCTGAACAGATACTTACCCACAACCACGGGCAGCACCTTCATTGCCTTCCGCTCCCGTCCGCTCACCCTGTTGCTCTTGCTGTGGCGCCGTCCCGCATGAGACCGATGGCTCTTCCCCACACCATTCTCCCGGCCATTCTCATCCTCTGTGGCCCGCTCAGGGTTCTCTGCGTCCGAAACACTGTCCATCTGGGTGGTCATGGGGTCACTCTCTGCTGCCGGCATCTGACCTTCTGCCTGCTCGTCCGTGGTAATGGTAACTGGACTGGCTGAGGAGACAGGAGTAGTTGGGGTAGCGGTGAGAGATGTCGGACTGAGACCTGCAGGCATGAGGTACACCACCTTCTCCCTCGCCCGTCCCTTCTCCTTCTGTAGAGCTGCTCCCAGACGCAAAGACAGGCTCCTACGCCCTCTGGGTGGCCGGCGGAGGTGCGAGCGGCTACGACCAGAGCTCCATCGCTTTAGTCCCCTGAACATCCAGTAATACAAGAGGAGCATGACAGGGCAGGGGACGAAGAAGGAGCAGATGGAGGAGTAGACCACAAACTGGTTGTCCTCCAGCTTACACACGTGAGGGTTCCTGTTGGGAACCTGGTTCAAGCCGAATATGACAGGACTGGCTACGCCCAGGGAAAGCACCCAGGTGGCTGTGATCAAGACCAACTGACGAACACTAAACTGGTTCCTGTTGTACTTCAGAGGGACAACCACTGCAATGTACCTGTAACAGAGATGTAGAGAAGGTTTAAAGGGTAATGAAACCCCAAAACACATTTTTTGAGATGTGCACAGATATGTACAGGCTGCACATCGCTGAAAACACTAAAAGCACTCATACATTTTATCAACAAGTGCAAATTGGTTATTTTTGCATTTGTAACAGAGGCCAGCTAGTAGTCACTGTGCGAATGAACCTCACTCCTCTGATCTCAAGAGACGCTCTAGCGACTGATGCTAGAGGTTGCAGCCTTTAACCTCCTTGTTAGAGCATCTGACTCTCATGCCGGCGGACCCGGGTTTGAGTCCCGCTTGGAACAGGCGGTTCGAACAGGAGGGGTTACATTGGTGCTGTGACCTAGATGGGAGTGAAGTTTAGGGAGGTGAGTGTAACGAAGGCCAACTAGTAGTCGCTAAGCGAGTAAACCTCATTCTTCTGATCTCAAGAGACACTCTAACGACTGACACTAGAGGTTGCAGCTTTCTTGTTAGAGCACCTGACTCTGATGCCGGGACTCGGACCCGGGTTCGAGTCCTGCTTGGATCGGGCGGTTCGAACAGGAGGGGTTACATGTTTTCTGAGCAATTTTGTTCTTCCGGGTTGAAAAGCAAAGTCGAAGCAACGTCACGGAATATGAGGTAGAAGCGTGCTTTCGGAGTGTGTGACTGGCTGCGGGCACAATTCTATGTCCGTCGGTCCTCTGCATTTATTCTTGAGTATGAACTCTTTTAACCCAATCACTGCGCTGTATTACGCATGAGATTGCATTACAGCAGAGAATTAAAACAACATGAGGCGTGCGCATTAGAGTGGTTTCTGTGCAGAACACTCACCACGTGGATCATATAGATCATATACAGACATGAGCGAGTGCATTTCAATTTTTTTATGGACATATTTCATGTACTCTAGTGCTCTATACATGGACCAGCACTGTGTATGCGCACATATTTAATTGTGTCTTCTTCAAATGAAATATATGTGAAAATAAGGACAATGATACAGCTATACGTCTGATCATGAACGTGATGACATGATGGATTATTCTGATTCACAGAAGACAATGATGTAGACCGAAAATTCAAAGAAGAATGGACAAAAAGTAACCTTTATTCTTTCTGTGTTAAACTGATGCGTGTCATTTGTTTAGAGACTGTAGTGCTCTTAAATGTGCTGAAAATATTATTAGACATTTCAAATGTTCTGTGTTTTCCCTAATTTTGGCAGTTTGATGTTTTAAACAGAATTTTCTGATTTTTTAAATGCATCAAGGTGCCCTCAACTTTTTTCTCTCCGTGGTCATATTTTAATATTCATGTGTCTGTATAATGAGCGTGTTGTAGGTCTGTGTTTTATTGGTTGTTGTCTCCCCTCTTTCCCCCCCTTAACACTCCCACTTTTCCACAGCTTTACACGCCCATTTTTAGAGACTTTCAACTCTGAGGTGTGAACGACCAGGCTAAAACAGGGGGGTTTCATGACACTTTAAGGCCCGGATATACTTCGCTTTTCATGCTCCACTTCATGTAGTGCACAATTAAGAAAGCCAGCCATTCAAAGTGCACTCCTCTGACCATGAGCGCAGATTGATAAATTTGGCACGCTAGCCAGCGCACAACATTTTCTGATCATTTTCACAATAGTTTCATGACCGTCAGAATATTTTGTTGTATGAATATCTGAACATGCTATATATACGTATATATATATATATATATATATATATATATATATATATATATATATATATATATATATATATATATATGTATGTATATATATATGTATATATATATATATATATATATATATATATATGTATATATATATATATATATATATATATATATATGTATATATATATATATTATATACAAAACCGATTCCAAAAAAGTTGGGACACTGTACAAATTGTGAATAAAAAAAATGATGTGGAAGTTTCAAATTTCAATATTTTATTCAGAATACAACATAGATGACATATCAAATGTTTAAACTGAGAAAATGTATAATTTTAAGGGAAAAATAAGTCGATTTTAAATTTCATTGCATCAACACATCTCAAAAAAGTTGGGACAAGGCCCTGTTTAC
Source organism: Paracanthobrama guichenoti (assembly GCA_018749465.1). Classification (NCBI taxonomy): domain Eukaryota; kingdom Metazoa; phylum Chordata; class Actinopteri; order Cypriniformes; family Gobionidae; genus Paracanthobrama; species Paracanthobrama guichenoti. The sequence continues at coordinate 12,533,136 of CM031946.1, forward strand.
CACTGTGTGGCATCCCCTCTTCTTTTTACAACAGTCTGCAAACGTCCCGGATCCTTCTTCTACGCAGCCATGATGTTGTAATTGATGCAGTATGTGGTCTGGCATTGTCATGTTGGAAAATACAAGGTCTTCCCTGAAAGAGACGACGTCTGGATGGGAGCATATGTTGTTCTAGAACTTGGATATACCTTTCAGCATTGATGGTGCCTTTCCAGATGTGTAAGCTGCCCATGCCACACGCACTCATGCAACCCCATACCATCAGAGATGCAGGCTTCTGAACTGAGCGCTGAGAACAACTTGGGTTGTCCTTGTCCTCTTTAGTCCGGATGACACAGCGTCCCAGTTTTCCAAAAAGAACTTCAAATTTTGATTTGTCTGACCACAGAACAGTTTTCCACTTTGCCACAGTCCATTTTAAATGAGCCTTGGCCCAGAGAAAACGCCTGCGCTTCTGGATCATGTTTAGATATGGCTTCTTTTTTGACCTATAGAGTTTTAGCCGGCAACGGTGAATGGCACGGTGGATTGTGTGGATTGGGTCTGGAAGTATTCCTGAGCCCATGTTGTGATCTCCATTACAGTAGCATTCCTGTATGTGATGCAGTGCCGTCTAAGGGCCCGAAGATCACAGGGCATCCAGTATGGTTTTCCGGCCTTGACCCTTACGCACAGAGATTGTTCCAGATTCTCTGAATCTTTGGATGATATTATGCACTGTAGATGATGATAACTTTAAACTCTTTGCAATTTTTCTCTGAGAAACTCCTTTCTGATATTGCTTCACTATTTTTGGCCGCAGCATTGGGGGAATTGGTGATCCTCTGCCCATCTTGACTTCTGAGAGACACTGCCACTCTGAGAGGCTCTTTTTATACCCAATCCTGTTGCCAAGTGACCTAATAAGTTGCAAATTGGTCTTCCAGCTGTTCCTTATATGTATATTTAACTTTTCCGGCCTCTTATTGCTACCTGTCCCAACGTTTTTGGAATGTGTAGCTCTCATGAAATCCAAAATGAGCCAATATTTGGTATGACATTTTAAAATGTCTCACTTTCAACATTTGATATGTTATCTATATTCTATTGTGAATAAAATATAAGTTTATGAGATTTGTAAATTATTGCATTCCTTTTTTATTCACAATTTGTACAGTGTCCCAACTTTTTTGGAATCAAGTTTGTATATGTGTGTGTGTGTGTGTGTGTGTATGTTGCTTTAATATTCTAGCTTCATGCATTCTTTTTTTTTATCAACACTTGAATGTGGGTAAGTTTCATAAAAAAGCAACATTTTGAGCAATTTTTTTTGTCAAAAACTACATCCAGATCAGATTCAGAACAATGATCAAAACATAGATGGAGTAGATCACTTTGCACCACCTAAGCTTGCACAGTCCTATACTTCTTCATAGGCTTAACATTTCATTCGGTATAGGTAGTTTTGATTAATATGCTGTTTAATGTCGATGATCGCATTATTTTATACATGCATCTGGTATCGCTTGTTTCTGCTTCTTCATTTTGATCTGGAGATTCTGAACTCTTTCAGAAGATGCCTAATAGTGCCCCCTACCATATAACAGTGAAAACATAAAAAAAGCAGAAAATTCAACGGCGGGCAAAGAACAATTCATATCTCTTGTACATGTATTGTTGACATCAGAAGACTGTGCTAATGATGAAAATTATATCTTATATCATGCGAGTCGCAGAAATAGAAAGTATACTTTTGGCTTTACTCAGTGTTAAAATTAATGTTCAAAACATTTTGTTATTCATTGAAACACAGAACAAAAGAACATTTGTATGAACAAAAACAAAGTCGTATAAGTTTGGAACTACATGAGGGTAAATAAATGATGAAAGTATTTTCATTTTTGGGTGAACTATCCCCTTAGGACGGGATAGTAGAGAAAGTGTTTTGAACTGTTAAAATTGAACACAGAGAAGGTTGAGATTGATAAAACATTCAGTCAGACATTACTCTTCTACCTTTATATGTCTTCTAAAAGCTTATTTTTATGCGCAAAATCCTGATTGACAGCTCCTTAAAGCATGTTCTGTGTTCGTGTTCATTAATCACAATAACCCGCTGAGACAGTGGAAGATTCTAGCGCAATCATTTTAAATTGCATGAGACCTCATAAGTCTGATTCATCTTTTCAGTCATCTACATCCTTTCCACCCAAACCTTTGTTTTCATCTTCAGAGACAAGCTTGCTTTTGTTTTAGTAGCCTATGCATCAAATACTGGGTAACCCTGCTTTGCCGTGGTCTGGGACCTCTTGAAGTTGTTTCATATTGTTAATGTGAAATGGGGATGCTTGATCCACTGTGTAAGTAATGAAATTCAGCTCCACGTTGTGGATTCATTAGCCTCCACCGGACACCCAATCACACATAACCACCGAGTTAAGATTCAATGTGTGAGCGCTCAGAGAGGCAAAAAACAGACCTGCTGAATGTTAAAAAATCATTATAAATTCATCTGAAAGATTAGGGACCACCACAAGTGTAGATAATCTGAATGCACAAGCTATTCTTTTGTTAAAATCTTTTGTGCAATGTTGTGGGTACATAATATGGAAGCCCATTTCCGCCACATGAGAAAAGAAACATGCTTTGGTAAATCACAATTATAAAAGTCAAAATTATGATATACTAAGAGATAAAAGGTTGAATATCTGCAATACCCAGTCATAATTATGAGATACCATCTAAAGTTATGAGATACTAAGTCATAACTATGGCATAAAAAAGTAATTATAAAATTTATTTGTCACAATTATCACTTAGTATTTCATAATTTTAAATTATGATATTATTCATAATTATGACTTGATATTTTTATATCATAATTATTACTTTATGTCATTATTCTCATCATTTTTTACTTTTTGTCAGTTGTTTTTGTCAAAATTTTGACTATCTCGACTTTTCATGTCAATTCATGTCAACTATGTCTTAATTGTATAATTTTGTCTCATAATTTCGCATATCTTATTTTTTTTATGTGGAGAAAATGGGCTTCCATAAAGGTAACGTAGTAAGATAATTTTTTTTCCAAGTATTGAGCTAAATTTATACCCATAATATGCAAGTTACCTTTTTTAAAAGTTTTTATATTTGTTGTATTTACTGACAAATACAATTCCGACAGAGCACACTGTAAACAACTCTTTACCCTGTTCAATCTGTCTATTTTTATAATTTGCTACAGCCTGAGTGTTACCAATGAATTTGTAATGCTGTTGAGGGGGTGGGTCTCCTTTCCAGCAAGTTTGAGTTAAAGTTTGAGCTATTTTTAATAGAAAGAGGTGGGTGAGCAGGTGTGTGTGTGTGTCTGTGTCTGTGTCTGTGTGTGTGTGTGTGTGTGTGTGTGTGTGTGTGTGTGTGTGTGTGTGTGTGTGTGTGTGTGTGTGTGTGTGTGTGTGTGTGTGTGTGTGTGTGTGTGTGGGCTGCATCGCTCACCTGTCCACACTAATTGCACATAGATTCAAAATGGAAGCAGTGCAGAGCATCACGTCCATAGTCATTAGGGCATCACAGATGTACATACTCAGGGTCCACATGCCTCCCAGGAACTAAATCACAGCCACCAACACACACATAGACAGAGAAGAGAGACAGTGTAAGACAACAGGACACACACACACATCCATACCTGTCAGGGGGTGTCAATTGCATGCATGTAGGCTGCATATTAAATGCAAAAGAATCCATTTTTAATAAATATGTGAATTTCTTAAATTAGTTTTAAATTGAATTATTCTTTTTTTTTTTTTTTTTTTTTAAGTATTAGCACAAAAGACAATGATTTTGATTTTGTCATTTTGATTTTATATAAATTTTTAGGTGACATTCTGTTCAAGGACTATATAGATTAAAAGTAGTATTTGGCTAATTCACATTTACATTATAATTAATAATATAATAAATAAATAATAAAATTAATATATATACGCACAACATATACTCACCCAAAACTGTTAAAAAAATTCAATTATAATACTAAATATAAAAAATATGAATATTATAATATTTCAGAAAGTCAGATTCGATTAAGGTCTTTAGGGATCATATGGAAGCAGATGGTAGGTGTTTTTCACTCTATGGTCTTGACTGACTGCAGTTAAAGTTTGAATTCATTCAAAGAACAAACCAAATCCATTGTTGATTCACACTACCCATACAATAAAGAGATAAGGTCTCTGAGGGAAATCACTCACTGCATTAAGATTCACTTCACAGACACACAAACTTAAAGGGTAGCAATTCAGACGTTAGAAAACTTTTCCTGAAGTACAAAATGAACACCAGTATGGCATAAAGTCAACAGGAAAAGAAAATTGACCCTGCATTTCCTTGGGTTATTGTGAACATTTCATTGATGCACTGATTATTCCAAAAAAAAAAAAAGTTTTTCTTTACATTTTAAAAGGATTTTTAAGGAATACTTTTCTTTTTTTTAAATAACTTTTAAATGACCTTCCTTTCCAATTGACGTCACCAAGCCATCTCAGCATGCAAACTGTGAGTCCCTGTTTCACAGTACAATCATTTCCAGTTGCATAAAATCAAGCCAAAAATGGTGAAATAAATAATTTTCTCAATAGATTACGTATGTAATACAGGCAGCACACACTGTTTCATGTTGATTTTAAAGATCTAGATTGATAATCTGTAAATTCAAACCTAACAACAGATGATCTGTGAGTCATCGCCATAGCCGTATGTTTCATTTGAACTGGTGAGCTCACGTCCCCAAGTTCAACAGCTTGTTTCAGTTTCAATTATGTTAGAGAAGTCTTAATGATTTCATTCATATTCTTGCACTTGCCTACTAGTACCACCGAGCGATCATTACAAGTTCAACATCACCTGAATGATCACCCTGAAGCACTCAATGCTTAATGTACCAGCAATATTGATTAAAAAAGACAGATGATTGGGGGACAATACACTCCATACACCCAATTTGTCCCATATCCCCATTTTGGCCTTGAGTGAGACACTTAACCCCAATTGCTCCTGGTTTAATAAGTGTATTGAGGTTCACATCAATAAAAGCATCAGTAAATCAGCAGTCTGAGATATAGAGGAGGGGTTTAGACCGTCTACCATCTGTCATCGGCACTCACCTCAGAGTAGACGTAGAGCGGGAGGACCAGCACGGCAAGCAGGAGGTCGGCCACGGCCAGACTGACGATGAAGTAGTTAGTCGCGGTTTTGAGGGAGCGTTCAGTCAACACACTGAGGCACACTAAGATGTTCCCCAAGATGATGATGAGGATGAGAGGCACGCCGCATATCAACGCAAAGTAGTTGTACCCTTCATGGGCCGCCGCTGGGTCTATACTGGGCGTCACATTGACCATGGTGCCCCGCAATTCAGCCAACCTGGATTCAACATCTGTAAACATTGGCACATTGGGGGCTGTTTATATAGATGAATGGGTTTTAGTGTGTGTAATGTATGCTAATATGTGCTTGTGTTCTTGCCCATATGTTACTAGGAGAGGAATTATGACAAGATGAAGCCTTAAATATGAACAAACACCCTCATTGCACAGTTGTTTATATGCAGAGTGCTTGGAGATGCTGTCATATGTCTTCTTATTTTTCGACAGTAACACACTCTCTCTCCATTTGTCATCTTTTTGAATCTAATGCAAACAAAATACTGTCATTTTTATGGTGTAAATGTATTCTGATGTTTGCTTCGCCTGGTCCGCATTCATTCTAGTCAAAGTTCTTACCTTGAAACTGTCACAAAAAGACAGGTTTGTTGGGGATCGTAGAGTCTGTCGACATGTCTGACGTCTGAGAGTGTTCTAATCACATTCTGGAAGTGTGTGGGATATAGTTGATTCTCTCCGTCAAGGTACACAGCAGCCATGTTGAAAGTGTTAACACTTCATTCATGCGATCTGATAGAGCTGAGTGAAGAAAGGTGATAATTGAATTTTCTCTTTATGCTTTATATAGGCATCGTCAGCAATGCACATGATGTAGATGTGATAAGTTAAAAAGGAACGTGTTCAAGATTGAGTTTGACACCCTTGAATTACAGAAGATCGGTGAAAACTTCACATTTTGCTGTCATAAGGTTGTGTGGTTTCACACACAAGGTAAAATGTGGCAGTACTGATTTGCAGTTGTTATCGTACCTCACAGTGTTGAAAAAGCTTTTTTTCACTCATTTTATTCTAGTCTGGTCCTAATAACTGCAGGTATAATTGCTTGTTTAATAGCTGATTATATCATTGTGTCATTCAGTATTTCAATAGGTGCAAAGGCATATAATATAGCATTAATTAAATGTATGGGCCAATTTAAGTAAAAAAAAAAAAAAAAAAAAAAAGACTACATGGAATTGTCTGCTATCATGTAATTTTCCTGGATTTCTTTATTCCCTGTGAGACACGTTGGAGTATGGGATCAGAGGATGCTCTGCTTCTGTGATAACGGACTGTTTGAAATTCTCCCCTCTCGCAACAACAGGTGAAGGTTGCCATGACAACTTCCAGTGTGTGTGTGTGTGTGTGTGTGTGTGTGTGTGTGTGTGTGTGTGTGTGTGTGTGTGTGTGTGTGTGTGTGTGTGTGTGTGTGTGTGTGTGTGTGTGTGTGTGTGTGTGTGTGTGTGTGTGTGTGTGTGTGTGCCTGCCACAATAAAGACGGGAGGCACTTGTGAGCATGTACATAAATAAAAACCTAATCAAACCCGTTCCAGTTCACATCACCCTTTGGTAACTAATGAAAATGTTCAATTAGAGAAGTCTCCTCTCAGGCCGATGTTATCGTTTCTTCCCCTCTAGCCTCTTCTTGTAGAGGTCTAGTAGTTATAACAGGGTTGTACGCTTTTGCGGATTACATTGAGAACGCCTTTTAAATTCCAATTTAATTCATAGTAAACATGATTCCGATTTGTAATTCTAATTTGAAATCAAGGAAGTAGAATTAAACTGAATAAAACTGGAAGAAATTCAAATTAGAAATGTTTATGAAGTTTTTATTCATGTAAAATGTATTGTCAGCGTGAATCACATGTGAGGTATTTACAGAAATATTAGATGATATTAAGGATACATTTTTGAAATGCAACCTATAGATAGTTCATATATATTTTATATTTAATACAATTGAATTTTATGGGAAATGGTGGAAGATGCTTTAATTTACCCCAGATTTAAATCAATAATAGTCAATATTTATAATTTTTTTAAGTTTTGGTGGACATTGTATGGAAGCTTGTTTCCGCCATGGAATTTTATGGCTTCATGGCAAACATGGAACAGACTTCATGGCTTTTTCATGGCTTTCTAGTTTACATTTCTGAGATATAAAGTCACAGTTCTTAGAAATAAACTCACAATTCTGAGAAATAAACTCACAGTTCTTAGAAATAAACTCACAATTCTGAGAAATAAACTCACAATTCTGTTTAATTAAATTTAATTCTAATTACCAATGAATAATTATAATTTATCATTGTTATTATAATATTTTTATTTAAATATATCATGTGGTTGTGTTGAATTTTGATTTATTTTTATTTGAATTTAAAAAATTTCAGAATATCAGTCAAATAAATTCTTCTTCCCATCACTGTCAGGACACTCACAGAACAAAAAAAAAAAAAAAAAAAAAAGGTACCCTCACTGGGGCTGCAGCCTTTCAAAAGGTACACCTTTGTACCTAAAAAGTGTTTATTAATACCTCAAAGGTACATATTGGTAGCAAAAATGTACATATTAAAACCTTTTTAGGTCCCAGCCACAGCTTTTGTACTTTTTTTTTTCTGAGAATGAACTTGCTGTGAGTTTTGGCCAGTTTCAATTCAAATGCACATTTATGATTTGAAATGAAGTTTGGCTTTAACTGTCAGTTGATTTGTAGAAGTGTCAGATTAATATGCTGTTCAGGTTGTGTCCATGCCCCACACAGTTTTCTCACGGCATGGATCACTTAGCCCGTCATTGTGTGGGTATTAACAGAAATCTAAAAAGCACTGTGTGATGACTCTTTAATCTCCCAAAGTACAAAGGTAAACAAACACAGCCTGCCACTGGCAGTTGTCAGTCTGGTAATCTATCCCCATGCCTCTCGTACCCTACGTTCTGGTTGTAAATGTCATCCCATACAGGACATCCCTGGGTAATGGGAACAGCAGGGAAAAAAAGAAAAAGTGACTAACACACCCTGGTGTAAGTCTGCCGGACCAGAACGTTTCAGACAATGCACATGGATAACAAAACCAGCAACAGCCATCTCACCCCCTGTCCTAGAACATCTCTCCCAGAGAGCCGTCAATGTACAAATAGCTTCCATCTGTCTAGTTGCCAGAGGACACCTAAAATAATTTCATTAGAAAGTTTAAAATGCCATTGTCACATTGATGTCCGCCCTAGAGCAGAAGGACTCGGAAGGTTGCATCTCATTACGTTCCACCTTTAAGCATGAACTGTTTGATTTTCCACATATGAGGCCAATATGAAACACTTTATTGGGATTAAGTTCATGCAGAAAGGTCGTTTCATTGCAGGTGGAATGATTTAAGAATTAGACTCTTTAGCGGAAGCGCCCTTTAGAGGCTTCACATTCTTTAACCTTCTGAGAACGTTTGTGCTCTGCACTTTTCAAGAGTACACAACACATTTCTGTGTCCCTTGACTTCCCTTAACTGGAAATGCAAACTCCATGTTTAAAACTATTAGATGCTAGATAATACGTACTATGAAAACCACCATGTTTTAAACATATCAGATATCTGTATCATATCCTGTCTGATATTTAATTCACTATAGTAATTATATTATATAAACTAATTAACATATTTGTATTATCAAAATTGGCTAATATTTAGCTCTGTCCCACACTTTGTGTACAACCCTGTTAACATTAGATTTAGGGATATTCAGGGATGTCCTCATTTGTAAAATAATTTAAAAAAAAAACACTATATTGCCAAAAGTTTTGGGACGCCTGCCTTTACATGCACATGAACTTTAAAGACATCCCATTCTTAATCCGTAGGGTTTAATATGGAGTTTTTGGTCAGGCACTGATGTTGGACGAGAAGGCCTGGCTCGCAGTCTCCGCTCTAATTCATCCCAAAGGTGTTCTATCAGGCTGAGGTCAGGACTCTGTGCAGGCCAGTCAAGTTTCTCCACACCAAACTCACTCATCCATGTCTTTATGGACATTTGCTTTGTGCACTGGTGAGCAGTCATGTTGGAACAGGAAGGGGCCATCCCTAAACTGTTCCCACAAAGTTGGGAGCATGAAATTGTCCAAAATATCTTGAAATGCTGAAGCATTAAGAGTTAATTTCACTGGAACTAAGGGGCCAAGCCCAACTCCTGAAAAACAACCCCTCACCATAATCCCCCCTCCACCAAACTTTACACTTGGCACAATGCAGTCAGGCAAGTACCATTCTCCTGGCAACCGCCAAACCCAGACTTGTCCATCGGATTGCCAGACAGAGAAGCATGAATCGTCACTCCACTGCGTTACACCACTGCATCTGACACTTTTCATTGCACTTGGTGATGTAAGGCTTGGATGCAGCTGCTCGGCCGTGGAAACCTATATCTCGCAATTCTACTTAAACTCAAAAATGTTTTCTGTTAGGGAAATGTGTATTTATGGCCATGTAAAGACCACTGTTGGATTAATTTATCTCTCCCTATTGTTTTGGACTTCCACTACTGATTTCCCTTTCTCGTTTATGCTCAATTAAAAACGTCTCTTTTAGTATTGCGATATTGTCCTCACCTCCAAGAAGGTTCCATCACCAGCGATGGTAGCCAGTTTTAATTATAGACAAGGAATTTCAGAGCTACATTCATCCATAACGGGAACAATGAAGAGTGATCAAGGTAATTACTGCCTTTCCTCTCTCTCTTTATTATAGTTGTTTTTTCTAAGCTAATCAGAGATCACCAGTATTCTGTAGGTGTTCAAAAACTTTTGTGCCGTCTTTGTGATCATTCAGTCCAATAATTATGTTTGCATAGTATAAGTGCTGCCTTATTAGTGGAGGTTTGTAAAGTGTCTTTTAGCGACTTCTTTATAAATAACAGCAGAGAATAAAGACAGAGAACCTGATAAGCCAGGCTGAGGTATTTCGCCTGTCAATGCCTCAGTATTTGAGCTGGACATCTTTTTATGCCAAGGTTCAGGAAAAATCTTGACAGAAAGTGTTTTTCACCCTTAAATGGTTTGATTCATGAAAAGTCTTGAGAGGCGGCAGATCAGGTGATGGCCTGTGGCATTTCCTTTATGTGGCCGAATGTCTTTTTGAAGATTTATAGCCATGAGGCTCTACAGGAAAGCATTGAGGAGAGATAAATGGGGAGATATTCACTGCGACAATAAAAGCTCCACAGGGAGGCGAGGCAATGATCTGTGTTAAGGGAGGGGATCGCGTATTAAAGTATGTGTTTCTTGTGTGAGGGGAAAATGTGAAAACAAGCCGATTAGGTCACAAGGGAGCAAACAGCTGCAATCTTTTTAAAGTGTGTGTTTGTTCTTGTTTAACCTACATAGTGAGGACCATATGGTCCATTTGATTGGGCCCCACAAGGAAACATACTGATGTTTTTGTTTTGTTTTTAAATGTAAAAATGCAAAAATGTTTCTTTGATGGGTAGGTTTAGGCAATAGATACAGTTGTACAGTATAAACATTATTATATCTATGGGAAATTACCATAAAACATGGAAAACACAACATGTATGTTCATGATTTTCTATGCCAGTGGGATATGCACACTGACTCATGGGCACTCGTGTCACCATGGGGACCTCAATTTAGGTTATTTATAAGAAACAAGCTTATAAATCATACAGAATGAAAATTGTAAAAATGCAGAAACTGATGGGTAGATTTAGGGGGTATGGTTGGGTTGTACAGTATAAAAAACATTAAGCCTACGGGGAGTCCCCACAAAGATATTTAACTAGACTATAGATGTACCAGCCATATGGCATTTGACTTATCAATCAGGATCCACAAAAAAATAGGATCCCCCATAAATGTGGTCACATTTACTGTTGTTCTGCAAAATATAGTTCAATAGAAATACGCCCTATATGGAGTTTTGCCCAAAAGCAAAACATTTTCCACTCACAGATTTTTCTTGTGTTCAAGTTTGTCTTGTGAATTTGCCATGTTGACCAACAGAAAGCTGCTTGGTTTGAAAATGACTTCTGTGTGAACCGTGTTTCATACATTGCCACACTATTGACAATAGACCTTTTTTTTTTTTTTTTTTTTTGGTCTGCAAAATTTAATTCAAAATTTGGGAAATGTGACCACCAGCTAGTGATAACTAAGCCATGCTAACCAGCCAAATTTTAGCATTGAGGCCATTGATATGCTTGCCAGTGTCTTAAAAGTTGATAAAATTAATGATAGGCAGTATAGCAGCATTAGCGGGTAGCAGATAAAATCCTTGAAGTCTTTCTCTTACAGGACAAATTTTGTACAATAAAACCGGCTAATAACTCCGGCCTTGATAGCAACTAGCACAGCAAGTTTAATTTGGTATGTATTCAGCTGTGCTAACACTGGCATGTTATTTCAAACAAATCGATATGTGTATGTGTGTCCATGGTTTCACAAATTGACCTTCTAATTGGCAGTCTGAGGGCGCTGTCTAATAGAGTAGCTGTGCAGAGTCCACCAAACCTATATACAGATACATAATACATGTATACAGATTGAACACCTGGGAATTTAAACAGTCTCTGCATTAAGCCAATAATGAGCTAATCACTGTGAAATTGAATGGATTAATTGAACATGCTTCTGACATAATCGACAAAAAGATGTCAATGGTCATTTACTTTGTTAAATGGCATCACCCTAAGACAGATCCTTATAAGCTTCAATTAATTTCCAGCTGTATGAACAAAGAGTGTCGTATGTACTTCATCCACCATGTGTGCCTCATGACAACTGCCCTGCTGTGAGATCTTGGTCATTGATTTTCACGTTTTAAGTCTTGTAGATCAACTGCCAGCTGATCTAGAACCCCAGCTCTCACAATCTCACTCTCTCATTTGGCCAATTAGCATTCAACACACAATCAAACCATTCTGAACAATTCAGGTCCTATAGGTTTTGCCATGCTGTCTTCGTAAAGGTTGTGGCATTACGGAGATAATCGACACATTATATATATACATATATATTTTGTTGGCACCCACATGGTGAAATATCATTAGAGTTGTGAATAAACTCAACGGTTCGGTGGACTCTGCACAGCTGTGATTAGCGTGAGGTCACACTCTATTAGACAGCGCCCTCAGACTGCCAATTAGAAGGTCTGAGATGGAGAAAAAGAAAAAATGAGAAATGATGGGACAAAGCAATTTTAAAGTGAAATAATTATACTGATGGCAGAAGGAGATTTGTTATAATATGGGCTGGAATCAGTCTGAGGAACAGCGGGCTCTGGATCATAGTGGGGGGCAGGCTGCATGTTGTCTATAATATCAAGTTTAATGTTTTTCTAATGGTAGTCTTTGAACATAGACAGCTATATATATATATATATATATATATATATATATATATATATATATATATATATATATATATATATATATATATAGGGAGTTGATCATCATATTTGAGGGGCTAGATTGATGAATTCCTTCTATTTCTTTTACTCATGTTGTTCCCATCTATTTCTCTCTATTTCTCTCTTTCCTCTTTTTCGTCACGACCAAGCCTTGCTTTCCTCCATGAGTGCGGCCCCTGCTGTGATCTAGGGACTATCTGCCTGGATGGCTCTTGAATGAGTGAACTCTTCTCTATCACACTCAAACACTCACATCAGACACTCTTCTCCATGGTCAGATTACTAACGAATACCCCAGCTTCAATGTTTCCCAGCGCCAGGTATTTACGTCCCCGTCGGCTTTGTGCCAGACGGAGCCAAGTGGCTTATAAGTACAAGATATGATTGACCTTTTCCAGCTTGATCTTGGCTTCTCAATGGATTTACAGACCTGGCATCCAACAATGTGAGTTGCCCTTTTAACCAGGATTTAGATTCAGCAATGTTTCATCTCTAAGTTCAGAAGAAGCATCCAGGCTGGATCCTCAGTTTAAAGTCACCCACTCATGCTAATGTTTTAATTTGTGCTAACTGAGGAAATAATCAAACGTGCTCATCTAAACGGCTCACTCTATAGAAAGTCTGATGCAGTAAATCTTAAAGAATGCTCTTTCTCTCTCTCATATGATCTCTCTCATATTGTAGGGAATCTAATTTAATCTGATTCATTTGAATGAATCCTAAATGACCCTCCCTTCTTTATCTCATATGTAGTACTAAAAGGTCTGATGTAGTGAATCTGATTCATTCTAGTGAATCCTAAATTATTCTCTCTCTTTCAGTGCTGAAAAGTCTGATTTATTGTAGTCAATCTGATTCTTTCTAGTGAATCCCAAATGATCACCTGTCTCATATGTAGCAAAAAGGTCTGATTCATTGTACTGACTCTTACTCATTAAAGTAAATCCTAAATGATCCCCTCTCTCTCTCTCTCTCTCTCTCTTTCTCTCTCGAATGTAGCACTGAATGGTCTGATTCATTGTAGTGAATCTGATTCATTCCAAATTAATTGTATATGATCTCTCTCTGTCAGCATTGGAATTCATTATAGTGAATCATTTTATCCTAAATGATCTTATGTACACTGAAAAAAATTATTTGTGCTTGTTCAAATTGCTTGATTAAAATGAGCTAAAGCAACACAATTGCTATACATTTTGTCCTAACTTAATTTGATTGTGTTCAATCCACTTAAATATAAATCAAATTGAAGTTTACTTAATCTGTTTGTGTTGAGATTACATGAATGACTTGTGCTGCATTAACTGAAACTGGGTGGGGCTTGATAGTTCCCAGTATGCTTTGCATATGGAGTAAATGTTATTTTATATGTAAAAGTCTTATTTTATGTATTTTTGAGCAAGATGAGAAAGGGGAGATTTGATTGTGTTTAATAGTCAATTATGTTGGAATTATTAGAAGAATTTAAATTACAGTGGGTTAGCATCGTGGAGAAGAATGGGGCATTTGCTTAGGCTGTGGACTAAAACAACTGATGTCATTATGGCTTTGTTGAAGGAGCTTTTAATGCTTAGCATTTAAGATGCTAATGTGTGCTTTTGCTAGCTAAACGTTTGTCAAGTAGCTAGTGCAGTATTATAATTAAGTTGTGTAACATTAAAATATATGAAATTGAAGTGATAGAATGAATATATAAAATTAAATGCCTGAATCATGTTACGGAGCCATATAAAATTAACTTTGAGACTACTTAATTAGGTCACTTAAAATATATTAATTCCATGATGTTAAAGTTACATGAACAAATTACGTTTGTTTAACTTAATTGATTCATGTGGGACCGATGTACACAATTAAATCATGTAAATCCAACACACTTTTTTTCAGTGTAGAACTGGAAAGTCTGATTCATTATATTGAATCAACAATTAAAAACGATTCACTGATGTGACTCTCGGTAATTCATCTGTTCAAGTTTAATATTACTCTATAATGAGATTCATTCATTCATTCAAATTCAAATTTAGAATTATTCAAAAATACAGATTAATTACATCACTAGATATAAAGTAATAGATATTAGTAATATATATATATATATATATATATATATATATATATATATATATATATATATATATATATATATATATATATATATATATATATATATGCTGCCATCTTAAATTACTTAAATGTAGTTTAAATACTTCAAAGTTTAGTTTAGCAAGCTACAATTTCATAGAGAGCTCCCCAAAACAAATGGTTAAGAACTGAGTTTGAGTTAAGAATAGGGTTGGACAGTGTTTGGGAGTGTTGTTCCAGGACCACATTGTCCTCAGAAAAATCAGCCAAAAAATTATCCTACTTGGCCACCATGCAATTTCACTATTGGTTGTGGTTTGTTCGTTCCTGACCTCAGACCTGACCTGTCTCTCCACAAGTTTCAGGTGTTTTTACATACTGAATGTGACCAATGTATTTCACACTCAAGCATATGGTAATTATATAATCCATTCTCAACACACAGTGCTGAGGGGCGTTTGACAGTCATCACCAAGGGCCTGAAATAGCATGCTGATCTACTTCCTGCACCTCTCAAGAGATTCTTCAGACATGTAGCATAATTGTGTATATTGCACTAAACAATGGAAGGCTGCCATGGGGGTAGCTTGGGCAATAAATAAAAAGTCCACCCACTTGCAGTCCACAGTACCATAGCAACCAACCTATGGTTTTCAGTGCCAGATGGTCATAAGGAATTTAATTGCCTATGTTTCTTACCAATCATTTAAACCATAACATCTCACGCGGGTGGGTTTAAAAGACCTTAGATGCTATTAATAGCCACAGGTTTCCTTAAAGGGGCTGATGGGGTCATTAGATGAACGTTTGGGCAAGTGCAATAGACTTGATCAATGTTCTGCAGATGCTGAGCAGAGGCGTGAGAGTCATAGCTGTCTTCTGTGAATGCTGACAAGCTGTCAGCGTGTTTCTGTTCGTGCGTACTGAGCAACAGGTGCTAAACAGCCCTGACTGCATTACAGCCACCTGTCCGGATCCAGCAGCACCACAGCATGGTCCTGTTGGACCCGCTCCACTGAATGTCAGTCACCAGAGGAAAAGACAACATAAATGTGTCTTTCTGACCAGCTGTGTGCACAGCAACAACAGCGTGACAGCGGTGAGGGGCGGAGGGGAAAGATTGATCTGGCACCGGACCCACGGTCGAGCATTGCGTGTGTGTGTGTGTGAGAGTTTTTTGAGTTAGTTGCTATGGTTTCTAAAACTGATGCTCATATCTGAGCACTGTGAGCAATATGTACTTCATTAGAGTGTGTAAGGTGTGAATGATCCTCATAATAAAACATAAGTATTTTACAGTTTGTATGAATTTGTACGATGTGATTCATACGAAAACATATGATTTTTAGAAAAAAAAGTAAGCAGGTCAACCCCTAAAACTAACCATCAGCAAGGTGTAAGTAGATTGTACAAATTCCTACAAATTAGAAATATAATATGGTTACAAATTGCCATGAGATTGTGTTGGAATGATCACAGTGGAGATTTAGATTTGCTGTAGGAAAGGGCATTGGGGACCAGGAGCCACTATAAAAAAATAAATAAAAAAATCACTATGATTTACTGTGATTACAGTTAGGCAAAAATAAATGCAAATCTTTCACCAGCATCCAGTTTCTGTTTTTCGATAGTTCCCTTTTACAGTAGCTTTAGTTTAAATGACTTTTTCAAAACACACCTGTAATTTTTCTTAATTCATGTAATTGTTGTTGTCTTACATTTGTGTGCAGTGCTTCTCTGTCCATTTTTTATTTTTTCACGTTAATATCTAATGAATGCGTCTCTGCATATTATTTTAGTTTGTCATTTATGCTTTTTATATATATATATATATATATATATATATATATATATATATATATATATATATATATATATAATTATTATGGAAGCATGAACAAAATTGCAGCCATAAGCAGATTTCAGCATAATTTGGTTGTCACTTTTCCAGCGTTTTGGTTCAGGTCATGTCTATTAGTCTCATTTGTAGTTGTGATCAAATGCAGAAAAAAAGGAGAATTCACTCAAGCAGAAAAGCTTTGTACTGATACACCGTGAGCCCTGTCTCAATTCTGTGCAGATAAGTCTACGTTCATTCATATTCATGAATTTTGTTTGTCATTTGCATAATTTAAAAGGCAAATGTTTCTGGCTCACCCAAAATGAAGATGTAAAATCTAACATGAACAGACCACCGTTTATCTTGTCACGTTTGCCTCATTTAGTTTATTTGCCTCAGTTTAGGTTGTTACGGTTAAGTCTAACATACAAGTAGCTAAATAGAAAAACTTCACAGTTATGAAAGAGACAAGTGTTCTTACCTGAAATTCATAACTGACAGAAAACTGTCACAGGAAAATGTCAGAAATCCATTAAACTCTTCTGTCCCAAAGGTGTCAGTGCAGAGGTCAAAAGAGTGTCCGTCTCGGTCTCACTGTCTCTGCTTTTATGTTATTCTCCATGAGAGAAGCACGTCATCCAGCTAAGGTTTTTTTTTTTTTTTTTCCTGTGTGCAACGCAATGATCGTTTCTGACAGTCTCTTATGTGTTAGAAAGTTTCCTCAGGTACCGGATCTCTAGTTTGATACGTTCCATCTCTCACTCTCTTAGTTCATTAGCTGCTGTCTGCGGGGTGAGAGAGCGCTCTCAATCTCTCAGCTCTTCTCTCTGCGTGCCACATGCTCTCTGCTTCTCTTTCAGTTACTCTCTCTCTCTCTCTCTCTCTCTCTCTCTCTCTCTCTCTCTCTCTCTCTCTCTCTCTTACTTCTTACCTTGTGACTCCTTTCTTGGTCTATTTATGTGAGTCTTTTTTTCTTTCTCTCACAGGTTCTCTTTACACCTGTCTCTCTCTTTCTTTTTCTTCTGTTTTCACTCTGTCTCATGCTTTATGTCTGTCTTTCATTCTCTCCCCGTGTTTAATTGGCCGTGGTGCACCTGTGGCTGTGATTGGTTGACAGATAAATGACTTGAGCTCCCTCTCTGTGATGTGTGTCTCAGAACAGCTGTTGACCAATCACTGACCCAGTATGAGCTTCTGGTTCTGACATGGAAAACTGCTCAATTTGAGCCCAGGACAGAGGGTACTAAATGCGAGGCGTGTCCTTCATGTCTAGCTGGTAAATATGCTCAAAGGGAAGAGGGAGGGATGGCTTCTTTGACTCCAGTGTTCAGTTGCATTACCTATCTGATAACATTACAAGCAATTAGGTTTTGTTTGCTTTGGTTCTGGCGGACGGCCCTGCCGTGACCCTTTTTGGTTGCTTTTATTTAGAACTGTTTGAGCTTTTAGAACAGTAAATGTTCCTGAGCTTGGGGTATGACCCATAATGCAAACACAATTGGGCTTATTTACCCTTGAGTGGATATTTTAAGGGACAGATGAAAATGTATGTGCGTATGAGGGATGTTGTGTAAAAGTGTGAGATACATGGATCAGAGAAACCAAATGGGTGGGTGGTGAACCCATTGCCTTCCAACAAATGCATTTGTCAGGGTAATACCTTCCCACAAGCTTTATCTTTGCCAACAAAATGTCTTAAGGCACCCACACACCACAAGATTATCGGGCCGATTTTAGCCCCAATTCTTCCCTTCCGACAATCCTAAAGTCCCGATTATCTTGATGGTTCTACAGATAATCTTATCAGATTTTCTTTAACGTCGGTGCTGCACCGATCTCAAATCGTAAATATCCAACATTTACGATCAGAAATCCTGTTGTCTGTGGGGGAAATGCACACACACTCTGTAATCATGTGAAATATACCCAATCAGAAAGCGAGCTGACAGATAACAGACACATAACACGTCTTCATCCAATTCCTGTTTTCTTTCAACATTTTTTCCCCTGTGTGTGTGTGTGTGTGTGTGTGTGTGTGTGTGTGTGTGTGTGTGTGTGTGTGTGTGTGTGTGTGTGTGTGTGTGTGTGTGTGTGTGTGTGTGTGTGTTGTTGAATGTTGAAAATAGTTTAATATTTTTGCGGAAAATGCGGTACATTTTTCCCAGAATTATTTGATATAAAGTTCAAAACAGCAATTGAAATATATATATATATATATATATATATATATATATATATATATATATATATATATATATATATATATAAATGTTTAATTTTTCACTATTACTTTTGATCAATTTATTGTGTCCTTGCAGAATTACATTTCTTTTTAAAAATCTTCACCCCAAACTTTTGAACAGTAGTGCTTATTGATACATTTCTTGTTTCATTTGATGTTTATACTGTTTCCTAGATAAAGTGTCCTTACGCCAACAACATGTTGCCAATATATTTTTGTAAGTTGTAAGTGTGTGTGTGTGTGTGTGTGTGTGGTTTATATTTGTTGCTTCTAGCTGTTTTTCGGCTAGCCACCTCCTTTTTAGACCATTAGTCAAGCAATCCTCTGTAAACACTGCACGTGTTAAAATTATTGCAGGCACAGAGGTGCAGGTTTAATTCAAAAGAGCTGAGTGCTCGCTGAAAAATGACTCGCTTAAAGATCATTTCATGTTTCAAGTCATTTTAAGTACATTTTTCTGACGTGACTGAAAGTGATAAAATCTCAGTGGGTGAGTTGTTTACTCTGTAATTAGTCCATTAATTTCCAAAATGTTGATCCATCTGGGCTGATATGCGGACAGTATGTGAACGTTAAAGGCATTATTGAATTTTCTGGGTAATGAGAAAGAGCCTCCTCTTTTGATTTTTCACCTGCATCTTGACTGCCTCTGGAACTTTGCTAACTGCTATCAATGTTACTTTCAGGGTCACTGCACTGCATATATGCACATTTACATTTTAACGCTACTTAACTTTGTACTCGACAGTTGGTTATTGTTGCCTCAAATGACTTCCAGCCCCTTTGTCGACACAAATTGCTAGCAATGTGAAAGACCCTGCAGTTTGCACAGTGAGGACCACTTTGTGCATGTGTGTAGATGTATTGGTGTTTTGATATTTGCGTTTTCATCAGTTTTGGATGCAGGAATCAACATAAAGGAATTTCTAAACTTCTTTAAACACAGATAAGGAAAACATGGATTGCTGAACATTTGCTGCCTGCTGATAAAGCACAGTAATTCTATCAAATATGAGCTGCAGGGGATCCCAAATAAAAAAGGACAGCACTTTGACCCGTCAATATTACATAAGATAAGGTCACAGTTTTTTGGAAAAAAGATGGGTTGGGATGGGATGCTGGTTATGTTTACACGCAGCAGCAGAGTACAGAATATAGCAGAACACTGTAAACCTTCCTACGTGTATAATAGAAAGGAGAAGTAAAAGAAAATATTATGAAGAAAACAATATGAAAAAACAGCTGAATTTGGATTTTATAATAATAAGGTTGCATTAATTAATGCTGCTTAATGCATTAAAGGTGTAATTTTTCTATACTGTTGTCTGAGGTCAACTTATGACGCTATTTTCTACCCTGGTTTTGAAGCTCTCTCCTGAACGCTCGGTTTTTATGGGTGTGCCGCACTGAAGACTTGGAAGTAAACGCCCACGGATGGGATTGGATAAGATTTGCATATTTAATGAGCTTCAGGTCCCCTGTCAGTACATGTGGGAATTGTTTTGAAAGTGTGTGGAGAAACGGCCACCGGAATGAGTTGCCCACAGGGCTTGCAAAACGTCTTTATCAAACAAACATAATGATTTATCTCTCATCCACCTGCGATTGATTGGAATGTTATTTTTTTATTACTTGGCCTGCCCGATCGGTGGATATAACTGTGAACAGTGCATCACACACACACGCGCGCGCACCTCTCTGCAGAGTCAGAAAAATCAGCATGTTGACACACATCAAGAAAGGAATGTTATTTCACTATTTAAGATTGCCCGTCGGCAGGCCGGGCTTACGTTTTGGTAGCCCGTCTGGAAAACACATAGCTCCAGAACGTTGGGCTTTACGAGTCCTGGCCCATACATGTCTGAGTCTGATCCCGAATCACAATGAACCACCAACACCACAAATAAAGGATTCTTCAGCCTTTGACAGCGTGCTACAGTATGTTCTGTTAGACACGTACACACAATAGATATCAAATGATCTGTAACAATGCAATACTATCACATAGTGCATATGTTGCTTCATTCATTCATGTAATCTCATCCTGTCTGCAAATCCAGCCTCTTGTTTACAAACGAATCCATGGTGAAATAAAGGAACAAACGTGCAATGTCTTCCCCACGTGAGCTGGATATTCATTAAAAAATAAAGTTTATCCATGCATTCATAATATTGGAATCCAAATTAAGCTTATGCGGTATGTTTATTGCTTAGAAGTTTGATCCGGTTTAGCTCTATGTAGGTCTATGTCATGTCAGGCATGAGTCGGTGGGCGGGGCTACAGAATCAGGCGTTGTTCATCTTCTGTTGAGGCGGTGTTTCTACACACGATGATGTCAAGGTGTGGCATATTCTGAGATCTCTCGTTTGCTGGGTCTGGTGTCAATAAAAGCTTTTCTTTGACTAACAAGGAAGTCTTCAGCTCTGAATCTTACAGGATATTCTTATATTACCATGACCTCTTATATATCAAAAGCTCAAGGGAAAGTTAATTTCTTAGTTCATGACCCCTTTAACTAACAATACATTTGGTACAGTATTTATTAGTCTTTGTTAGGGTTAATTAATAAAAATACAACTCTTCATTGTTAGTTCATGTTAGCTTAGGTCCGTTAAATAATATTAACAGATACACCTTTTTATTTTAAGTATGTATTAGTAAATGTTGAAATTAATATCAGATAAGATAAAAGGTAACACTTTATTTTATTTCAGTATCCTTGTTACATGTTACATGTACTTACCATAGTAATAACAGTAAATTATGCATAATTACATAATTACAACTAACCCTCAGCCAAACCCTAATCCTACCATAACCCTATAGTAAGTACATGTAGTTAATTAATATTACTGTAACAATGACACCATAAAATAAAGTGTAACAAAAAACTGCATTAGACATTCATTGTTAGGTTAACTAATAAACAGTAGTTAACTAATGTTAACAAATGGAACCTTATAGTAAAGTGTTTGTCACAGTGTGTTTTGGGTTTATTTCATGTTCTTAGTTTATCATGGTCTCTGTCATGTTTTCCTGGTTTGTCATGTGATTCCCTTGCCCTCATGTGATCCTGCCATGTGTTCTGTTGTCATGTTCTCATTGGTTCATTGGTTGGTCGTTGTTCACAGGTGTCCCTTGTCTAGTAATTAGTCCTTGTGTATTTAAGCCCTCATGTTTGCCATGTGTCCTTGTCTAGTATTGAATGATGTTGTAACCCGTTGTTGGTGAGTAGCCAAGCCGAGCCGAGCCGTTTTGGATCTTTTCTGAATAAACTGCACTTAGGTTCTGCATCTTGCCTTCAGTGGACCTATTTGTTACAGTGTTACAGACACTTTTTTAAGAGATATTCAGGGACTGTCTTTTTATCCACCTTATTTAATTACGGTTAGTTAAAACACCCTGTTTGCAAACATTAAATATCCTTCCTGTCCTCCTTAATTGATCAAACAATATATTTGCTTGCACAAGCAGATAATGCAGTGTGTGATTTATTTCTCCTTGAAACCAAGTTCAGTTAAGCTACTGCAATAAACAACTTGTGCAATTCTTTACCCACTAATTACACTGATTAGATAATCACTCCTCTCTGGTTAACACATTTTAGAGAGAGACTAAATGAGCTCAGGCTTTAGCAGAGGAGGTGAGAGAGTTTGAAACACAATTTTGAAACATAGTCCTGTTTGTGTTACTCTGTGATTTCACAGAGGTATCTGACATTTGATGTCTGAACTTTGCACATCTGTCACGGTCTCACCAGGCTCCCCCAACACTACCACTCAGCGATCTCAATCCCCAGAGTACTAATCACCGGCACCTGACAACACAACTCGGTTCACTCTTTGTCAGACCTTGAATAAGGACACAGACCCTTAACTGTGATAGTCACCTGAACCATGGTTCCTGTGATACTTCTCAAGTGAACTTCCAAGCTAAACTTACCTGTGTTTCTCTCTTGTATCTCCACTGTGAATTGGATACCGTCTGAGGTGTGTGCTACCCTGGACCTCACTCTCCACTCCATCAATCTCACACATCCTCTGGAAACCTGTAAGAAATACAACAGCCTTTGCCTTCATTCCACAAACTGTCGTCACTGCATTTACTCACCTGCTCATCCCCTTACCCTTCCGTGTTTGGATTTGACTAATCTTCATGCCATGTGATATATCCTGACATCTTATTATTGAATAAATGGTTACACTTTATTTTAAGGTGACGTAGTTACATTGTACCTACTCAAATAAGTACTGAGTAATATTAATTAACAACATACTTTAGAGTTAGGGTTTAGGGTTACGGTTAGGGTTTGATTCAGGGTTAGTTATTTGTAATTGTGCATAATATTACTGTTATTACTATAGTAAGTACATGTAGTAATGCGTAACTATGTCACGAATGTCACAATTGTTTATTTTTCTTTCTTTTTATAAAACGTTTTAATATTTTCTTTTATATCTTTCTTTTATATTACCTTTACATTATCAAAGCATCAATATAAAAAAATGAAAAAGAAGAGGCAAGAAAGAGACAACAATGGTCATGTTGGTTTCAGAAGGTTTTGAAAAAAAAATTAAAAAAAGTTATTATACAATTATTGTAATAAAAATATATATATTTCAAACTACTTAAGGTTTTCATTTAAGGCAAGGCAAGGCAAGGCAAGTTTATTTATATAGCACATTTCATACACAATGGTAATTCAAAGTGCTTTACATAGAAAAGGTATTAAAATAATCATAAAATAATCATAACATATGAATGAGAAATAAAAATACCATGCATAAGAAATAAAAATAACAATCATATTTAACTAAAGGCTAAAATACTATTCCTGACTAACTAAATTTGGGGTGCCCTGTCTGAATAGAAGAGTCAGAGATCTTTGGTTTGTGAGACACACTAGTAGCAACCCGGCTTCCTAGTGACCTCTTACCCTTCAATATGGAGGAGTTTTTCCGACACCTTCTGCCTCTGATGGCTTCCAGTGTCCCTTCGACCCCTCAATGGAGTGGAGTCCTCCGACCCCTTAATGGAGTGGAGTTATCACCCACTGTCTGCCTCTGATGGCTTTCGGCAATAAACCAGTCTGCATCCAAGGACCTGGTGTCCCACACTCACGTCTGAGTGCGTGCATAACCAAAAATAAAAACAAGGTTAAATTAAAACAGCTTCCAAATCACTCAAAATCACTCAAAATCCAATCACTTCCATGACCAAAGGTGTATACAATCAAGCACCTAGGCATGCAGACAGCTTCTACAAACTGAAAGTGAATTTAAGTGATATCTGTGTATCTGTGCAATAAAGTAGTGAAATTTCCTCACTACTAAATATTCTACAGTCAACTGGTATTATAAAAAAGTGGAAGCAATTGGCATGTCACGCTTCTCTGTCTGGCAATCCGATGGACGAGTCTGGGTTTGGCAGTTGCCAGAAGAACGGTACTTGCCTGACTGCATTGTGCCAAGTGTAAAGTTTGGTGGAGGGGGGATTATGGTGAGGGGTTGTTTTTCAGGGGTTGGGCTTGGCCCCTTAGTTCCAGTGAAAGAAACTCTTAATGCTTCAGCATACCAAGACATTTTGGACAATTTCATGCTCCTAACTTTGTGGGAACAGTTTGGGGATAGCCCCTTTCCTGTTCCAACATGACTGCGCACCAGTGCACAAAGCAAGGTCAATAAAGACACAGATGAGCGAATTTGGTGTAGAAGACCTTGACTGGCCTGCACAGAGTCCTGACCTCAACCTGATAGAACACCTTTGGGATGAATTAGAGCGGAGACTGCGAGCCAGGCCTTTTCGTCCAGCATCAGTGCCTGACCTCACAAATGCGCCTTGTAACAACAATGAACGATCAGGGAAGAAGGAGGCGGGAACCGGCGAACATTTTAAAACTTTAATCAAAAATAAAACAAACCATAACGTCGGCGGCAGCCCCTCATGGGCGACTGCCGCCTAAAAACAAAACAAAACAAAACCAAACAATAATGGCGGCAGTCCCTCACGGCCGACTGCCGCCTACATATAAAACAATAACCACAACATAAACTCCAGGCCTGGTCCTCTCTCCTCTTGCCATGTCGTCGCTCCTCCTTTTATACTCCCGTCACTCCTCCATGAGGCGAGGCGAGGCTCTCACGGTCCCCCGCCTCGCCACATACCCCCAACGCCCTTCGCAGGCCGGGGGGCACTCCCGAGACTGCGCTCTCCTCCCCCCGATCACGGCGGCCGCGGCACCTGGGGGTAAAACAGAGGCGAGAGAAACGGAGTGAGGAGCATGAGGAGCGGCAGAACGAGAGAGGGGAGAGAGGAAAAAAAAATAAAAAATCTGCTCCGGTTCCCGGACACACTGTCGCTCGGTCCTCAGCCCGCCGAGAGGCTCTTCCTCGTGGTGCCATGCGATGGCACTGGACGCTTGGTGGACGGCTCGATCCTCCTCCGCCCCCTGGCGGCCGGCGGTGGCTCCTCCTACTGAGGGAGCCGGCAGCGAGCCCCGCTCTCCCTGCTCCTCCCCT
Organism: Paracanthobrama guichenoti; assembly: GCA_018749465.1. Classification (NCBI taxonomy): domain Eukaryota; kingdom Metazoa; phylum Chordata; class Actinopteri; order Cypriniformes; family Gobionidae; genus Paracanthobrama; species Paracanthobrama guichenoti. The sequence continues at coordinate 12,558,420 of CM031946.1, forward strand.
ATGTGGCGGACGGCAGCAGGCTTCGGCCGGCGACTCCTCCGCTCCCTCTCGGACGGCAACCACCCCACCTCGGCCCAGGGGCACGGCAGCGAGTTCTCCGTCCCACCCCGATCTTCACTTGCTCCAGCACCACCGCCTCGGGCAGCCACTCGCGGTCTTCCTTCATCCGCGCTGCCCGAACTCCTCAGCACCGCGATCCCCCTCAGCAGCGAGGGCTCTCCGACACCATGTCCCTCCTTCCTCCCGGGTTTTCGGCACCAATGTAACAACAATGAACGATCAGGGAAGAAGGAGGCGGGAACCGGCGAACATTTTAAAACTTTAATCAAAAATAAAACAAACCAGCCCCTCATGGACGACTGCCGCCTAAAAACAAAACAAAACAAAACCAAACAATAATGGCGGCAGCCCCTCACGGCCGACTGCCGGCTTACATATAAAACAATAACCACAACATAAACTCCAGGCCTGGTCCTCTCTCCTCTTGCCATGTCGTCGCTCCTCCTTTTATACTACCGTCACTCCTCCATGAGGCGAGGCCGGTGTGGCGCACAGCTGACGCTCATTAACATTCGCCACCGGCCCGCTCTCACGGTCCCCCGCCTCGCCACACGCCTCTAGAAGAATGGTCAAACATTCCCATAACACACTTCTAAACCTTGTGGAAAGCCTTCCTAGAAGAGTTGAAGCTGTTAGAGCTGCAGGGTGGGCCAACTCCACATTAAACCATAAGAATTAAGAATGGGATGTCATTAAAGTTCATGTGCATGTAAAGGCAGACATCCCAAAACTTTTGGCAATATAGTGTAGGATAAAGTGCAATCAGTCGGAAGTACAGTGGCATAGTGCTCATTCAGTAAATGCACAGCTAAACAGATGTTTTGAGTCTGGATTTGAATGTGGCTACTGTTGGAGCACATCTGATTTCTTCTGGGAGCTGGTTCCAGCTGCGGCTGGCATAATAGCAGACTCGCCTGACTTTGGGTGAACCCTTGGTATTTCTAACTGACTTGATCTTGATGATCTGAGTGATCTGTTGGTTTTATATTCAGTGAGCATAACTGCAATGTATCGATGTCCTAGGCCATTGATTTATAAACAAGTAACACTTTAAAACCAGTTCTAAATGAAACTGGAAACCAGTGCAAGGACCTGAGGACTGGTGTTCATATTTTCTGGTTCTGCTCAGAATCCTGGCAGCAGCGTTCTGTATGAGCTGCAGCTGTCTTATGGTCATTTTGGAAAAGTCAGTGAGGAGTCCATTACAGTAATCCACCCTGCTGGTGACCTTGTCTGGAAACAAAGCATCTAATTCTTGCAATGTTTTTTTTTATTTGATAGTATGCTGATTTAGATATTGCTTTTACATGACTACTGAAACTAAGGTCCGACTCCAGAATCACACCAAGATTCCTGCCTTTTTTAGTTTTTAGACCCCTAGCCTCAAAAGGTATGCGTTCACCTTGAGATTTTCAACTTTGTTTCCAAATGCATAGAGTTCAGTTTTGTCTTTGTTTAACTGAAGAAAGTATTGGCACATCTAATTGTTAATTTCATCAATGCATTTGCACAGGGAGTCGATGGGGCTGTAGTCAATAGGCGACAGGGCTAAGTAGATCTGGGTGTCATCTACATAGTTGTGGTAAGCAGTTTGGTTCTTTCTCATTACTTGGCCTAGTGGGAGCATGTACAGTTTGAATAGGAGTGGTGCAAGAATTGAGCCTTGTGGGTCGCCTATACTCACATAATAACCTCTCCCTTTTAAGTATGACCTGAACCATTTTAGGACCATCCCAGAAAATCCAACCCAGTTTTCCAGCCTGTCAAGAAGTATGTTGTGACTGACAGTGTCAGATGCAGCACTGAGATCAAGTAGCACCCGCACTGATAATTTGCCTGTATCTGTATTGAGGTGAAACCAGGTCGGAAACCAGATTGAAAGTTGTCCAAATATCCACTTGATCTTAAAGCGGCTGTCCATAACTTTTTGCGCTCTAACGGTTAATAAACAGAACTGAATGCGTCTCGCGGAAGAACATTGCAGCCGGAGCTACTTCTCTCTGTTTATGTCTATGGCGAGTCACGCAGGGACTGTGCTCCTCTGCAGCGGTTCCTACCAGACCTGTCTGAAATAGTCCCGATATAAACACTTATTATAAGTGTACCACAATGATTCAGGGTAAGACAAAAACACAGTTTAGAAAATGGCCTTTACGGTTCAAAAATAAACGTAAGTGAAAGTTTGGACAGTTGGTGGTGCTAAAGGGATTGAGTTAGAGACTCCAAATTTACTATGGTGACAGTTCAGACTGCCCTCTATATGTGTGCCAAATTTCATAACTTTACCGCAAGCGGTTCTATGGGCTGCCATAGACTTCCTGAGCAGAAGAAGAAATGGAAGAATAATAAAAAGAAGAATGCCAACGGATACAATAGGTGCCTACGCACTTTTGGTGCTTGGCCCCTAATAAGCATTCAACAATTCATTCATGGACTTTAAGAACATACACAGACACGGTTTACACAGTTTCTTCTTCTTTGCTTCATTTTTTTACTTTTTATGGACGGTGTGACTCATTCTTGTTCTCTAAAAAGCTAAAAGTAGTCATCATCCCATCTGCACACACCTCCTAACAGAGCTACTTTTAACAAACCTCTCTCGTTTTTCTCTCTCTCTCATTCCACCCTCTTCTTTCGTGAAAAATTTATTGAGTTTTCTTCCCGTACCTCTAATGTGGCAGAGGTTTTGACGCTGTTGCCATTTCAGTACGTGTGAAGAAGAGCAAATGTGAAGCTTACAAGCAGCTTCACACTTGCTCTTCTTCACATGTCCTGCACTTCACACATCACCTTAAGCATCCTTTCCCTGTAGTTACATATACTACATCTGAAAGAGACCATAATGTGTGCCATAATGTTGTTTTCAGGGTCACAGTTTATTTGTTGCTTAATTATGTTGTGTGATGAGAAATATTTGTAATGCAGTATGAGTGTGTATATGTGTTTGTATCTGTCTCTCCCAGGCAGATGCAGCAGTGCAGAGACAGATGTCATTATTTAAGCAGACATTTGAAGGCTCAATCAGTCAGACTGCACATACTATTTAGACATTTTTTGCCTTGTTTCATGTGGAACTGCCAATATAATTTCAGCAAAGATGTGGAGTAGTTTTGCTCTCGTTAAGCATACTGAGAGGAACAATTAATAATGCTAATATTAAAAAAGAGGGAAAGAGACTTCTGTCAGGACCACTATCATCAAAGATGATTGATTGACTATTAGCATACAGTTTGGATTGGTGGTATGGTTCTGTTCTGGGCAAGAACTCCCTGTGCATCCATGAAGCCTAGCATGGATAAGAGCAGAAAGAGCAGCAATAACCCCCCTTGGGGTAAACAGAACAGAACCAACATAATGTATTGCAGATATCATTAATGTCGAAAAATTATTTGGTAAATTAAGTCTGATTCAAGGGGAATCAGAATACCAAATCCTGACTGGACGAGAGGAGGAGTTGGGGATGGAGGAGGGTAATTAGCTCCGGAGAGACACGATAGCTGCTGATAGTACTGAAGGAGCTTATATATGCATGCTGTGATAGATGTCATATTCCTATTGGTAGACGTAATCAGCTGACAGTCAGCTGATGCGAGCTTGACTAACGTGACCTGCCAGAACTGATGCTATGCTTGATATTTGACATTTAGCGAAAGACATTTTCTAAATCTTTCATTTGGTATTGTGGTTAATTACAACATTCTCATCTATCCTCTCCTGTCCTCTTCTACGCCGTTCCTCTCCTCATTGATCCCCTCCTTGTTTCTTGTCACATATTCAGTCCACTTTTTGTCTCCATCTATCCTCTTTTTCTCTTTCCTCCCATCACGTTTCCTCTCAGCATCTCTTTGACAATGCAAAAGAGAGACAAGTTGAGGAAAGTAGAAGAGAGGCGATGAGAAATGAAGAAAAGATGATGAGAGAGAAAAAATAGAAGACATGTTGAGGAGAGAATAGAAGAGGACATATGAGACAAGGACATAGGACAAGGAGAAAAGAGAAGGAGAAGAAAAGGAAAGGAAATAAGTGGATCGATAAAGAGAAGAGGAGACTAATTACAGAGAGAAGAGGATAAATGATGAGAGAAGATGAAAGGAACAATGAGGAAAGAAAAGAATGTGAGAAAAGGAGACAAGATCACAAGACAATTAAGGAGAGGAGAAGAGAGAGGAGAGACAAGGAGAGACAGAAACAGAGGAGATGAGAAATGATGAGGAGAGGAGGTGCGAGGAGAGGATAGATTCGAGAGGAGAAACAAGAACATGAGGTGAGAAGTTAAGGAGAAAAGAGAGGAGAGACAAGAAGAGCATAGATTATGAGAGGAGATTTAATATAATAATGAGTCAAGGAAACAAAGACAAGGAGAGGAAAACAGAGAAGAAAGACAAGGTGAGAGAGATGGAGGAGAGGAGAGATGAGACAAGGATAGGCTAGATTAGGAGAGGAGAAACAAGAAAATAAGACAAGGTGACAAGATGAGGGAGAGAGAGGAGAATATAGAGAAGAGACAATGACAAGACAGAGATGGAGAAGAAGTGTTGAGGGGAAAGAGACCAAATTAAGACAGATAGGAGAGAGATGAGGAGAGAAGGGGCAAGGAGGGGAGAAATGAGAGGAGGAAAGGAGTGGAAAGAATAGGAGACGGGTGAGGCATGAGAAGAGAAAAGAGATGTGGAGAAAAAAGTAGAGGTGAGGAGAAAACAGGAGTTTAGAGATGAGTAGAGGAGCGGATATATGAGGAGAAGAGAGGTGAAGACGAAAGACAAGGAGAAAGGAGATGATGAGAGAAAAGGAAAGGTAAAAGGAGATGAAGAGAAGAGGAGAGGAAAGACTAAAGAAAAGAGGATAATTGATGAAAAATTATGAAAGGAACAATGATGAGAGACAAGAAAGTGAGACAAGGAGACAAGACCAGTAGAGACAGGGATGAAGGGGAGGAGAAATAATTAGCAGAGGAGAGATGCGGGGACAAGATGAGATGAGATGAGAGGAGAGGAGAGGAGAGGAGAGGAGAGGAGAGGAGAGGAGAGGAGAGGAGAGGAGAGGAGAGGAGAGGAGAGGAGAGGAGGAGAGGAGAGGAGAGGAGAAAAAATAGGAGATATGATGAGAGGTAAGATTAAGAGACAAGATACAAGAAGGTTAGACAAGGAAACAAGACAAGACATAGAGGAAGATAGAGAGGAGAGACAGAGATAAAGGAGAGGAGAAATGATGAGCAGAGGAAAGATGAGGAGAGAATAGATTAGGAGAGGAGATACAAGAAAATGAGACAAAGAGACAAGACAGGGAGAGGAAAGACAAGGACAGACAAAGGTGGAGGAAAGGAGAAATAATGAGCAGAGGAGAGATGTGGGAACAAGATGAGATAAGAAGAGAAAAGGAGAGACAGAGATGGAGGAGAGGAGAAAAATGGGGACAGACTAAGAGAGGAGCTGCAAGAAAATGAGAAAGAGAGACAAGATAGGGAAAAACAGGGATGAAGAATGAGAAATTATGAGGAGAAGAGAGATGATATAGGAGAGAATATAGGACAAGGAGGGGAGCAATGAGGAGAGAAAAGGAGTGGACAGAATGATGATGAGAAAAAGGACAGAGATGAAGGAGAGGAGATGGGACGATATGAGACAAGAGAAAGGGAGAGACAGCGATGGAGGAGAAAAGAAAAATTGATGGGAGGTCAAATTAAGAGAGAAACAAGAAAATGAGACAAGGAGACCAGGCAAAATGGTGAGAGGAGAGGATATGAGAGAAGGAGGCAAGACGAGAAGAAAGACGAAAAGGAGAGGCGAGAGGAGGGCTTGATCACTTCACCTTCACCTATGCTCATTCATTGTGACGGTTTCTGACTCTTTCATTTGTGCACTTTCATTTGGGCACTTTCCACAGAGATCGCCTTCATTTGTCCTCCCTCTGTCCTTTCATATCTCGCTCCCTCTTTCTTTTCTCATCTTTTTTTCTGTCTTTGACCTAACACTGAAAATGGCAGGGACCCAAAAAAGACCAGTGAATTCAACCATTTCTCACTCTCACTCTTTGACACACGCTCTCAGCATCCACCATTAAGTCTCTCTCTCTCACACACACACAGCAGGCCTTAATTGGGTGACTGGGTTTTGAGAGCCCAGCAGGCAGAGTGCACTGGGGGAAAGCGATGTCATATTTTACTCACTTAGATCACTCACTCCATTTATCTGGAAAGACAACAGCGGTCGCGTGTATGTATGAGAGTCAGTCGGATAGATTCTGATTGGATTTTAAAGGGGCATTTTATTGTTACTGGCTTTGATTGATGTTTGTGGAAACTTAAAGGGCATATTGCAGGTTAGAGACCCCAGTGAGTCAATGTATAGAAAAATAATGTAGGAACTAGATTTTCTTTCAAATATACTTATAATGTAATATACATATATACTTAGTTTACCTATACTTATTTACTTCCGCATCTGAAAATGCCAAAACGGAAGTGATGTAATGCGAGGGAGTGCGGTCAATTTAAACAATAGGAAAACAATGTATCGCAATGATAGTTTGGACGCTGAGAAAATTGTAAATATTTATTCATACTCATATGGCGGACCACAGCGATACAATTATGAGCCTGCTATGCGCCCAAGAGAGCATTGACAGGCCAGGATTAGACAGAACAACAGTCAGAGGAGACAGATTGAGTTGTGGTGTGAGGAGAACCAGTGGAGAAAAGGGCAGGTGTCTTGGTGAGAGACCAGTGTTAGATTATAGATATATACATGTTAGCTAACAATATGTAACACTGTGCTCAGATCACAATACTGTACAGATTATTATCATGTATCAGGCAATAGCAAGATTCAAGATTCAAGATTCAAGAGTTTTATTTGTCACATACACAGTTATATACAGAATATACAACCGGCAGTGAAATGTAAACAGGTCCGCTCCATGGACAGTGCAAATTCACAGTTAAAAACACAAGGAAGAAATTATAATAGAAATAGTACTTTTTTTATATCCTATCTATATATATATATATATATATATATATATATGTCCATATCTGTAGAATTATAAATAATCAAGTCAAGAGAAAAAAAAGGTAACAAATAAGGATAAAGTGGAATAAAATAATTGAAGTAGACTTTGCAGTGAGTAAACTGTAGACTTATAAATATGTGGTTAACAAATGTATAAAGAGTATAATGTGCAAACAGGTTTATGACAGGTTGTTACACAGTAACAACGAGAACAGAAAGTGCAGTGCAATGTCAGTGTATCGATGTTTATCCTGGACGTGAAGTCACGTGATGTTAAGTGACTGAGTTCAGGAGTCTGATGGCCTGGGGAAGAAGCTCCTCCTGAGTCTCTCAGTTTTGGCCATCAGGCTTCGGAAGCGCTTACCAGATGGTAGCAGCGTGAAATGAGGGTTTGCAGGGTGATTAGAGTCCTTGATGATCTTGGTAGCTCTACCTTTGCAGCGTTTGGTGTAGACGTCCTGCAGAGACGGAGAGCTGACCCTGAGATACGCTCGGATAAGCGCACGACTCTTTGCAGGGCTTTGCGGTCATGACTGGTGCTGTTCCCATACCACGCTGTGATGCACTGAGTTAAAACACTTTCTATCGCCCCTAAATAGAAAGTTTTCAGGATAGCTGGTGAAAGCCTGAATTTCCTCAGCTGGCGCAGGTGGTACAGTCTTTGCCTGGCTTTTTCACCTGTGTCTGAATGTGAGCAGTCCAGGTCAGGTCCTCGGAGATGTTTACTCCCAGGTACTTGAAGCTGCTCACTCTCTCTACTGGTGACCCGCTGATCATGAGGGGGAGTATGTCCGTTGCTGTCTCTTCCTGAAGTCCACAATCATTTCTTTGGTCTTGCCAACATTCAGAGAGAGACAGTTGTCCTGGCACCATGCTGTTAGATGCTCCACCTCGTCCAAGTATGCCGTCTCATTGTTGTTGGAAATGAGGCCCAGGACAACAGTATCATCAGCAAATTTGATGATAGAGGTGGAGCTGTGTGTGGACAAACAGTCATGCGTGTAGAGAGAGTAGAGCAGGGGGCTCAGGACACAGCCCTGTGGAGCTCCCACACTCAGGGTGATGGAGGTGGAGGTGGACTGGCCTATTCTCACCACCTGAGGCCTGCCAGTGAGGAAGTCCTCAATCCAGTGGCAGAGAGAAGGATTCAGGCCGAGATCCAGGAGTTTGGAGGTTAGCTTGGTGGGAACTATGGTGTTAAAGGCTGAGCTATAGTCAATAAATAGCAGTCTTCACGTAGTTCCCACTTTTGCTGTCGATGTGAGTGAGGGAGGAGTGGAGGACATGAGAGATGGCATCTTCAGTCGATCTATTGGGACGATAGGCAAACTGAAGAGGGTCCAAAGTGTCAGGAATGAAGGCGCAAATGGTGTTTTTAATGAGTCTCTCAAAGACCTTCATGACTATAGACGTGAGAGCCACTGGACGATAGTCATTTAGGCAAGAGGGTTTACTGTTCTTAGGGACAGGGATGATGGTGGATTTTTGAAGGAGGTGGGGACCACAGATGTAGCGAGGACTCATTAAAGATAGATGTAAACAACCCGGTGAGCTGATCAGCACAGGACCGCAGAACACGACCTGAAATACCATCCGGCCCAGCAGCTTTCCTGGCGCCCACACGCTTGAGTGCTCTCCGAACTTCATCCTCTGAGACAGAGATCACGTGGTTGTTGCTGCTCTGAGTAATTTCCTCTAACGCGCCACTTGGCGGAGTCGCGTTACGCGGTTACAGTCAAAGCGAGCATAGAAAGAGTTTAACTCGTTCACGAGCAACGGATCAACGCTTGCCTCTGCAGAGGATTTAGATCCAAAGGAGCAGATGGACCTCAGACCTTGCCACATGCGCGCGAGTCATTGAGTTGGAAATGAGACTCCACTCGGTCTTTATAACGGAGTTTTGCGGCTTTAACTGCTCGTCTGAGAGCATAACAGGACGATCTGTATTCATTCATATTCCCTGAATGGAGACCGGCGTTGTAAGCAGCAGTGCGCGTCACTTCACTGCGCGCAGATTGAATTGTCCACCCACGGTTTCTGATTTGAGAAGGACGTTATTGTTATTGTTTGCGTGGCTTGCTCTGTAAGCGTGTTGATGAAGCAAAGCGCCACGTCTGTGAACTCGCCACGCCAGCTGAACTCGCTCCGGAACATGTCCCAGTCAACGTCATCAAGAGCTGCCTGAAGCGCGGTCTCTGAGTGGGGCGACCAACGCTTAACTTCCCGCCTCACCGGGGTTCCTGGAGGAGCTTTTGTTTGTATTCGGGAGTGAGGAAAATGGCGGCATGATCCGATTTGCCAAGCGCTGGAAGTGACCGCGCTTTATAGGCGTTCTTAAACGGAGAGTAGCAGTGATCCAGTGTGTTTGCTCCTCGTGTGGGGCAGGAGACGTGCTGGTGAAAGTTTGGCAGGACTTTCTTTAGGTTTGCTTTGTTAAAATCGCCCGCGACAATGAATGCAGCGCCGGGATGTTGGTTTATGACGCCGCTGGCAACATCATGAAGGCCAGATAAAGCCAGCGCTGTGTCTGCCTGCGGTGGGATGTAAACGGCGGTCGCGACAACCGCAGAAAACTCCTCGGCAGATAGAATGGGCGGCAGATGATTGTTAAATGTTCCAGATGAGGTGAGCAGGACCGCGAGAGAATGGTGATGTTCCTGGGATCGCACCATTTCTTGTTGATCATGAAACACACTCCACCGCCTTTGGATTTACCGGCCTCGGCTGTTCTGTCCATCCGAAAAACAGAGAAGTTCTCCGACGGCGTCACAGCTGTGTCCGGGACCGCGGGCGTGAGCCATGTTTCAGACAAACAATAGATATTACAGTCTCTCATGTCCCGTTGAAAACTTATCCTGGCTCTAAGATCGTCCATCTTATTATCCAAGGATTGAACATTTGCTAGAAGAATGCTCGGGAGAGGAGGTCTGAATGCCCTTTTCCTCAGTCTGTTACGGATACCAGCACGTTTCCCACAGTGTTTCTTTGTTCTACGCCGCTGGCTCTGGCCATTGTTCAACTCGGCGTTCCGAAGGATCTCAGATGGCCACAGAGGATCGGCAAAAGTGTCCTGAAACAGTCCAGTGTAGAGGTAACCAATGTCCAAAAGAGTTTTGCTGTCGTAGTAGATCAATGCAGATGATAAGTTTGTAAAAACTGAGAGTAAAAGAAAGTAAAATAGTAAATAAAAGCACAGTCTTCGCGGAGCGACCTGAACGGCGACCAAACACAGCGGCGCCATTTTGTAAAGTCGTGTAAATACTAGCAAAGCTAGTATTGGTCATCTAGGAGTATTGATACTCACCAATAATAACAGAAAGTAATAAGCTTTGATCAGGCGTATGTCACATTTGCTAATATCCGTCCACACTAACGTTACGTGATATAACATTAGCGGTTTAGTGTGACTGGTCTATCTCCTCTTTTTTTTACCCACAAAAGTTTAAATATAAATGAGTTAACACTTTATTTCGATAGTCCACTTTATACATTAGAAGCAACTACATGTCAACTAACTCTCAATAATTGCAACTACCTGTCAGTTAACTTTCAGAGTATTAGTAGACTGTTAGTTTAGGGTTAGGGTTAGTTGAAAGTTGGCAAAAATTGACATGCTTTCAAAGTTACTTACTGTAGAATATCTGTTAAGGGGCCATCAAAATAAAGTGTTGGCAGATTTTAAGCAAACAGTCTACTAATTTGCTAATGACTGGTTGTTGACATGTGTAATGAATTCCACTGATGGCAAGTTTGAAGGTGAACCCAAGTGCAGTTCATTCTAAAACAAAACATAGACAGATGCAAATGAAACAAAGACTTGACTTGACCAAAGAACTCACCAACAGCAGTTTACAGGAACACACACACAAGAACGACAACTACATGACAACATATAGTTGCAAAGTTACTTATTAGCAGAATGTCTAAAGTGGACTATCGAAATAAAGTCACTTAAAAATTAAAATGCAGTTTGTATTTTGTTGGATTAAAATTCAACTTAGCTCAAAAAAAAAAAAAAAAAAAAAAAAAGAATCGGAGGGGCCATAACACTTCCAGTCCTTTTTATGATTTCGCTCACTTCATGGTTCAAATCAATCCAACTGCTGCACAGTGAGGAAGAATGATACGAGGACATCTTCTGTATAAAGACAGAAGGAAAAAATAACAAAGGGTGAAAGATCTTCCATATTTGCTTTGATTTTTGCTGCCTCTCAGTACCCATAATCATCACATAGACAGATGTGTTAAAAAAAGACATGAAACAGAAGTTGTGATAGTTTTTTATTCCCCATGGTGACATATAAACAATTTTTTGTTATATATATATATATATATATATATATATATATATATATATATATATATATATATATATATATATATATATATATATATATATATATATATATATACACATATACATATATATATATATATATATACATATACATATACATATACATATACATATACATATACATATACACACACACACACACACACACACACTCACCTAAAGGATTATTAGGAACACCATACTAATACTGTGTTTGACCCCCTTTCGCCTTCAGAACTGCCTTAATTTTACGTGGCATTGATTCAACAAGGTGCTAAAAGCATTATTTAGAAATGTTGGCCCATACTGATAGGATAGCATCTTGCAGTTGATGGAGATTTGTGGGATGCACATCCAGGGCACGAAGCTCCCGTTCCACCACATCCCAAAGATGCTCTGTTGGATTGAGATCTGGTGACTGTGGGAGCCATTTTAGTACAGTGAACTCATTGTCATGTTCAAGAAACCAATTTGAAATGATTTGAGCTTTGTGACATGGTGCATTATCCTGCTGGAAGTAGCCATCAGAGAATGGGTACATGGTGGTCATAAAGGGATGGACATGGTCAGAAACAATGCTCAGGTAGGCCGTGGCATTTAAACGATGCCCAATTGGCACTATGGGGCCTAGTGTGCCAAGAAAACATCCCCCACACCATTACACCACCACCACCAGCCTGCACAGTGGTAACAAGGCATGATGGATCCATGTTCTCATTCTGTTTATACCAAATTCTGACTCTACCATCTGAATGTCTCAACAGAAACCGAGACTCGTCAGACCAGGCAACATCCAGTCTTCAACTGTCCAATTTTGGTGAGCTTGTGCAAATTGTAGCCTCTTTTTCCTATTTGTAGTGGAGATGAGTGGTACCCGGTGGGGTCTTCTGCTGTTGTAGCCCATCCGCCTCAAGGTTGTGCGTGTTGTGGCTTCAGAAATGCTTTGCTGCATACCTCGGTTGTAACGAGTGGTTATTTCAGTCAAAGTTGCTCTTCTATCAGCTTGAATCAGTCAGCCCATTCTCCTCTGACCTCTAGCATCAACAAGGCATTTTTGCCCACAGGACTGCCGCATACTGGATGTTTTTCCCTTTTCACACCATTCTTTGTAAACCCTAGAAATGGTTGTGTGTGAAAATCCCAGTAACTGAGCAGATTGTGAAATACTCAGACTGGCCTGTCTGGCACCAACAACCATGCCACACTCAAAATTGCTTAAATCACCTTTCTTTCCCATTCTGACATTCAGTTTGGAGTTCAGGAGATTGTCTTGACCAGGACCACACCCCTAAATGCATTGAAGCAACTGCCATGTGATTGGTTGATTAGATAAATACATTAATGAGAAATTGAACAGGTGTTCCTAATAATCATTTAGGTGAGTGTATATACATATATAGGAAGGAACAATGGTGAACCGGTGACATGCTCATTGATGCATGTGGGGAGCGAAGGGTGGTCCGTGAGGTACGTTCAAACAGACGAGCTACTGTAGTTCAAATTGCTCAAGAAGTTAATGCTGGCTCTGATAGAAAGGTTTCAGAATACACATAGCCGCAGACCAGTCCCTGGGGAACACATGGCACCAGAATGCACTATGGGAAGAAGGCAAGCCGGAGGAGACAGTGTGTGAGACAGTGTGTGATGCTTTGGGCAATGTTCTGCTGGGAAACATTGGGTCCTGCTATACTGACACGTACCACCTAAGCATTGTTGCAGACCATGTACAGTACACCCTTTCATGGAAACGGTATTCCCTGATGGCTGTGGCCTCTTTCAGCAGAATAATGCACCCTGCCACATAGCAAGAATGGTTCAGGAATGGTTTGAGGAGCACAACAACAAGTGTTGACTTGGCTTCCAAATTCCCCAGATCTCAATCCAATCGAGCAAGCATCTGTGGGATGTGCTGAACAAACAAGTCTGATCCCTGGAGGGCCCCACCTCGCAACTTACAGGACTTAAAGGATCTGCTGCTAACATCTTGGTGCCAGATACCACAGCACACCTTCACAGATAAGGGCAGTTTTGGCAGCAAAAGGGGGACCAACAGAATGGTCATAATGTTATGCCTGATCTGTGTTATATATATATATAACATAACTATATATATATATATAATATATATATATATATATATATATATATATATATATATATATATATATATATATATATATATATATATATATATATATATATATATATATGAATCTGTTAAATTAATCAGCTTTTATGTTAGGGTGCAAAAAATAGTAAGGTTTCATAGTAAGAAAATGGTGTTTAAGCATGTTCAGTCTGTTTGAGATCACACACACACACACACACACACACACACACTGATAACTACTGAAGGACACAATAGGTTGGGAGAAGTCAAAGACACATAAACATGCACACACACCTGTCTGTGTGTCATCTGTCACTCAAACCTTGTATCTGAAGGACACTACAGATAAACCTGCATCTCTTTGCCCCTGTGTGTGTGTGTTTGTGTGTGTGTCTGCGATTGACCTCCCTCTGACTATTGTGTTTCAATCAGTGGCCCTTGTGAAAAGCACACGTCTCTTTCTACGCAGGTGGCCTGCTGACGTGGCCTCTCTCCTTCTTCAAGCCATCTGGAAATGGCACAGTTTCATTTGCCACATCACTCAAAAAAAATTTCTCATAATCCTGCATGCAAGAGAAAATCAGCATGTAAATGCGAGGCTGAGGTTCAGGTTGTCATTCGCTGTCACACATAGCATGGTTTGACTGACCTCCAGACTTCCTTGTGAGAGAGCGTTCGGAAGGAGGTGCGGCAGGGGCACTTAATGGTATTTAAGTGTCATCTATTTTGGACTCCATGAGTGAATAAGAGATTCAAAACACATATGACCCTTCTTTACACACACCCACACTTACTCGCTCGGTCACACATACACACACACACTCCATTCCCATTTTATCCTATTTCCTCTCCCATTTCCTGGGGCAAGCAGGGCAGATTAATCCGGGCTTCATGACTGGTGCACCGAGATAAACAAGGTATGGAGACCACGTGATAGATAGTGATTACCGGCCACTGAGTCATTGCACGCACACGCACACACAAACACACACACACACACACACACACACACACACACACACACACACACACACACACACAACAGATTAACATGCTATTAAAACCAAGTAACACAATCGAAGTTTAACATTTTCTTTAAAAAAAATAAATGGAGCCTTCCTGTACCTCAAGCAGTAGAGCATGATGTTATAAACAGCAAGGTTGTGGGTTTGATTCCCAGGAAAAGTGTGTTATCTATGAGATCATGTGATATGAAGATTGCATAAAGTAGCATTAAGCTTTAGCAACTCTATGAAAATGAATTGCGGGCAAAACAATGCCAGTACAACCATAAATATATATCGGCACAATGTGTCACATGACTAAACATCCATACTACAAGTTTATTTTTTCAAATTCATCCACATAATCTTCAAAAAGCTCAGTGTTCACTGGACAAATGAATGTGAATATAGCCCTAGATGAAGCGTTCAATTGCACATCATGATCACATGTACAGACAGGAAGATGGTGCCACGACTCAACGAGAACACTGTGTTCTTAAGCCAATTATGGCAAAAAAAAAGTTATGAACACAAAATGCGCAGTCAGTTTAAAAACAGCCATATAATACAATATAATACATTACAAACTTATTGTCATACTATGCTTGCTAGTTGCCGTTATCTTTGAAATGACGTTTTTCACTGAGGATATCCGAGTCAGTATGTCTGGAACCCAGCATCAGTCCATCCTTTACACCAGTTCGGCCCATTCATGAGGATTTGCGGACATGTTGTGCAAAATGATTGACAGGTTAATCAACCAATCACAGTGCTGTGGAGGCAACGCTGCCTCTCAAGTGAAAAAAATCGAGTAGTTTATAGGCTATTTGATATTATGTAATACTTCTTGTGTTAATTTTATGTAATGCTTGTTTTTATTTGTTAAGTAATTAGTTATTTCTGCAATATCAATAAATGTATTATTTAAAAAAAATTTTTTGAGGAGGCACAGCCTATTTTGATTCCTCAGAGAAAACACAGATATACACACATACAACAAACATACACTTTTTTTTTTTTTTTGTGGAAAGATTTTTCCCAGTGTGATTGGAGCCCGGATGACAGTTTTCTGCCAGCGTGGTGCCACTCAAACAGACAGGAAGTGCAGTGCTTCTGCTCGACCATGTCCATCTGACTGCTCTAATTCAATATGCTCCAGCAAAACCCAGCAGAGCTAAAGGTTAAAACCTTGTTGCCATTTTCATAGGAGGATACTGACCTAATACGGGCCAGAGGCACACTCTCTGCTCAAATGTTTGCTTCCTGTTGAGCACATTTAGCTTTATTTTCAGTGGAAACAGAAATTACTGCTGCAGGCACAACAAAGACAGAGTGGCTTTGCTTCTTGAAGCAACTAAAGGAAATCATATCTTTAATATTTAAACAAAAAGTTATCATTGTACTTCTATTTTTGATAATTATTTTTAATTTATTTTAATATATATTTTTATATAATATGTAGCTAACTGCACTATAAAAGCTTTTTTCAAATATAAATTTCCAGAAATCTTTCATTCTCTGAGTCTCAATCAGCATGATTTTACTGAGATCTTTTGAAAGAAGAATGTTTTAGAAAAAGTATCTTGTACTCACTGTTATGTTATAAATGTGACTGGACAACGACTTGCTGTAATTTCTGGTTATTTATTAAGTGAGCACACACACAGCATTCATCCCTCTGGGATGGTGCACTTTTCAGAACTGCCCGGTCCGCAACACAGTACCGGAACCAAAGTTGTTATCAGGCATAACATCACATCTTCCCCCCCTATAAAAGTAAATAACGTTCCTTTGAAATCTTTTGTTCTATCAATTTCTAATTTTCAAGAAAATTATTCCTATGCCAAAAATAACATTTTCATAACAACATGCAACACAATTTCTTGTTTCTTGTTTCTTTTTTACCCATTCAACAAATTTCAGTTATCCTTTCAGGAGGTCTAACAGTGCGTTTTGGTCTGCAATACTTCCCAGGTGAATCAGTAACAAACTTTGTCAGACTGGAGTCAGTGTGCTCCACGGAACTATTGTCAGGTTGTTCACTTGTGGAAATGTCAGAATTTGTAACTTGATTGCAACTCAGCTTCTTGAACAGTCACTTGTGGTCTTAAGTCCCATCTGTTCCTCCTTAGAATTGCACCATGCTCTGTCTGAATCTCGTATGACCGTGGTATTAATTCTCTCTTGTTGTGCCCATGTTCCTGTTGCATGGTTCAGGATACAAATCTCCAGGCTTGAGTTTCTGCAGGGTTTTTGCTTTCTTATCATAGTTCTTTTTTTGTTTGATTTTATGTTCTTTTGCTTCTTTGATTTTGTTTGCCCCTGCAGGTGTCAACAGGTCCTGGTGGATGGGTAAGTTAAGATCCGTCGACCCAACAGCATTTGGGCTGGGGACAACCCATTTTTAAGCGGAGCACTCCTGTAAATCATTAGAATCCTATGAAAGTCTGTCTTTTCATCGTGACTCTTCTTCATGAGAGGAAGTTGGAGGACCTAGGGTAGTTTGGGCTTGATGTGGTGTGGTGAAATCCGCACTCTTCAGCGAAAGCATCAAACTCCCTACTACAAAATTGAGGGTCATTATCAGAAAACACACTGGGAACTCCATGTCTTGAAAAGACTGTCTTCAGAAAAGCAATGACAGCTTGGCTGGATGTCACCTGTAGAGTTGCAACTTCTGGATAGTTGGAGAAATAGTCAGTAACTACAATGTGGCTCTTCCCATTGCAGTCAAACAGGTCTACTCCAACCTTTTGATATGGACAATCAGGCACTGGATGAGGCATGAGTGGCTCTGATTGTTGCTTAGACCTGTATGTGAGACATATTTCACATGAAGCTGTAGTCTGAGTGATGTTATGGTTTATCCTTGGCCAGTACATTACCTCACGGTCCCTGCGCTTGCATTTCTCTTCTCCTAGATGTCCCTCATGAACTTTCTGCAGCATTTCTTTGTGCATCGATGCAGGGATGACAAACTTGTTTCCCTTGAAGATGATGTCATTCACCACTGAAAGCTCGGCTCTGCACGACCAGTAATCCTGGATTTGCTTTGGACAGTCACTTTTCTTTTCTGGCCATCCTTTCAGTATGGTCTCTTTGAGTTGTGTCATTGTTCCATCCATGTCAGTTGTTTTTCTTATATGTTCGGTTTTCTCTGGGGACACGGGAAGAGAGGTTAAAATCATGTCAACATTGTATGTCTGCCCTTTTCTCAAAAGTTTTCATGCTTGTCGACTGCCCGAGAGAGTGTATCTGCCGTGAACATACATTTTCCTGATGTGTAGATCATTTTGACATCGTATTTTTGGAGTCTGATGAGCATTCGTTGGATTCTCATGGGACAGTCATTTAAGGCCTTGGACATTATGGACACTAGTGGATTATGATCTGTTTCCACTTCAAAGGACTGTCCATAGACATACTGGTGGAATCTTTCACAAACAGAGAAAGAACTTTTGGCTTGTACGTATGCCTGTGTATAGTTGGCTTCTGCACCAGTCAATGCTGTCGAAGCGTAAGCTACCGGCTGCCAGCTCTCACTATGTTGCTGCAAAAGCAATGAGGCATCTGCTGAGATGTGTGTGCTTTTGTGCTGGTCATAATCTCTGAGCACTGGCTTCTCTGTAATGATGCGCTTTAGATTTTGAAAGCATGTTTCCTGCTCGTGAGCCCACATCCACTCATTCTTTTGTTCGAGAAGACATCTGAGTGGAGCAGAATGCGTTGACAGCTGGGGAATGAATTTGTCCAGGTAAGTGACCATTACAAAGTATCTTCTCACTTCCTCTTTATTTTGAGGCCGTTCCATATTGACTATTGCTGAAGTTTTTCTTGGGTCTGGCCCGACGCCTTCCTCAGACAAAACATCTCCAACAAAAGTTAGACTCTTGCCTGCGAACTCACATTTCTCTCTGTTCAATTTCAGATTGGACTGTCTCATAAGCTGTAGAACTTGCCTCAATCGTGCATCGTGTTCTTGGCGGTTAGAACCCCACACAATTATATCGTCCATCATAGTCTCTACACCTGTTAGATGCTCAAAGATCATGTGGATTGTTTTGTGGCACACTTCTGGTGCCGACAGAATGCCATACGGGAGACATAGAAAATTATATTGGCCTGGATAACGATATTGAAGGGACACAGTTTTGAACTGACCTCATCAAGTTTCATTTGCCAAAACCCGGAAGACGCATCCAGCTTACTGAACTACTTTGCTCCAGCAAACGGAGACATGATCTCTTCTCTGGTTGGCAGTTTGAAGTGTTTGCGTTTTATGGCCCTATTGAGGTCTCTCGGGTCAATACATATTCTCAAAGCACCATTTTTCTTCAGCACAATGACGAGTGAACTCACCCAGTCTGTTGGTTCATCAATTTTCTTTGACATTCAACTTCTCCATGCGAGCTAGTTCCTCTTTGAGTTTTTCACGTTATGCGAATGGAACCTTTCTGCATGCATGTACCACCGGAGTCACCGTATCATCAATGCTTATTTTGTGCTCCCCAGGCAAGCATCCCAGTCCTTCAAACACATCTTTGTACTCCTCCATGAATTAAGTTTCCTCTGTTTCAACATGTGATGTCACTACAAACACTCTCATGTCAAGTTTTTCACATGTACTCAGTCCAAGAATTGGTTGGACGCTCTTTTCCACAATCAGCATTTGTGTCTTTAACAGCTGTCCTGTGTTTCAGAGTCACCAGGAAGCTTCCTTTGACAGGGACATCCTCACCTGTGTATCCTGTTACTTTCATCTCTGTAGAATGTATTTTGTTTTTGCCTCTGAGAGTTTTGTAGTCATCCATAGACAACAGATTATCTTGTTCACCTGTATCTAATTTGAATGGAATTATTGTCTCGTTTACAGTCAGTGGAACAATCCATTCAGCTTTGCCTGCCATGTTTGTTTGAACAGAATCAACAAACAATTCCTCTGGCTGTTCTTCAACTGCATGTACTTTTCTCTTTGCAACATCAGTTTTGCAATACTTTGCAAAATGATTATTCTTCCCACAGCTATTGTGCAGGACAAGATCGTGGCATGTGTGTCCCTCCACATCTGCCGCATTTACTTTTTGGAGTTTTCACCCTCTGGTGTCTTTGTTTTGTTGACGGTTTTGTGTGCTGCTCTTCTCTTTTTACAGCATGCACTGACTGCAGCATTATCTCTATGCAGTTCCTTGGCTTGTAGACGTGTTATTTCAGCAGCTCTACACATATTGACAGCTCTCTAATGTCAGAACTGGTACATGTAGAAGTCTTTCCCTGAGACCATTATCGGGAATCCCACAGACAATTCTGTCTCTCACTAGTGAATCTCTTAAATCTCCAAAGTCTTGCTCAGTGTGTGCAGTTCAGCAAGGCATTGGTCAAAAGTCATTCCTTGTTTCTGATCAGCAGAGAAAAAATTCTCTCAAACATGACATTCTTGCTTGGCACAAAGTTTTCTTCAAACTTTGTCATGAGAACGGTCAGTGTTAAATTTGCCTCGTCAAGTTGAAAGTTATTATATATGTCCAGTGCATCCTCCCCTATGACATGTAGAAAGATCTATGCTTTTAACTTCTAGTCATCTCCACCTGCACCACTGGCAGCAAGAAAGATGTTGAATCTCAGCTTGAAGCTTTTCCAGTTATCAGCAAGATTACCGATGAGCTGCATAGGCGATGGTGGATTTAACTTTTAACCATGACGGAAAAACACTCTCTTATGTTCTCTTACTTTGTTTCAACAATGTCTTTTCGACCTGTTTTTGCATACATTTATGCGCTGCTCTCCTGCACTCTGACCGCTCGTCTCTTGTGCGCCCTCTGCTCTCCGTGCACGTCTCGCTCACCATGGGTCTGGTCTCGCTGGTGTTTTTACACAAACTCTCTGGTGTTCACCAGTCCCTATTTCTGACACCATGTTATGTTATAAATCCCACAGGACAACGACTTGCTGTAATTTTTGGTTATTTATTAAGTGAGCACACGCACAGCATTCATCCCTCTGGGATGGTGCACTTTTCAGAACTGCCCGGTCCGCAACACAGTACCGGAACCAAAGTTGTTATCAGGCATAACACTCACCAAGGCTATTTCAGGATAGGACAGAACAGACAGGACAGTACAGGATGGGATGGGACGGGATGAGACAGGAACTGAACGGAATGGAACGGAAAGGAAACTTACAGACCCTAAACCTTGGAATATTATACACATTTCATTGTATTTAATATGTTCGATTTTATAGACAGAACACATAAGAAGTTATGACAATTCTCAATTGTACATTTATTTTAGTAGGGGAGCCCGGTATGATTCTTCAGCACCTAAAACTACCCTTTTTTTAGCTACACGTCTGAAACTTTTAGGCAAAGTACCCACATTTGTCTACTACAAATGGCAACAATTTAAATTTCTTCAACTATATCACAGATTTTGTGAGATGATGACAAATACAAATTGGTCCTTTGTTACAACCTACCGCACTACTGGGTACGTGCACATTCATATGGGTGTGTGTGTGTGTGTGTGTGTGTGTGTGTGTGTGTGTGTGTGTGTGTGTGTGTGTGTGTGTGTGTGTGTGTGTGTGTGTGTGTGTGTGTGTGACACGTGTTACAACCTACCCCACCACTGTCACTCATTGTTTAGCTATAGCTGTATTAGCATGGTGCTTTGAAATTAGGTTGATACACCATTCTTTACTAGAGAAACTACACTTTGACCTGATATAACTCATACAACATTATCTACGACGGTAGAAGTACTAAACAAGTAGTACTTCTGCTGTAGCTTCAGGAGATATAGCAATAGCAACTGGAAAACCACCATGTGGTATCGTAAAGGAAGCCAGAGGAGACTGAAACTGTCATGTGACTCCTATCTTATCTGTGATTCGTGGAATAGGTAGTGTTACTGTTACAACTCTCCCCGTGTTACAACTATACCCAGTCTCCCCTACATTTTTAATAAAAGTAAGTATCTGACTGGACTGGACTGGACTGGACTGGACTGGACTAGAAAGGAAAGGAAAGGAAAGGAAAGGAAAGGAAAGGAAAGGAAAGGAAAGAAAGGAAAGGAAAGGAAAGGAAAGGAAAGGAAAGGAAAGGAAAGGAAAGGAAAGGAAAGGAAAGGAAAGGAAAGGAAAGGAAAGGAAAGGAAACTTACTGACCCTAAACCTTTGAATAGTATACACATTTCATTGTATTTAATAATTTAGATTTTATAGACAGAACCCATTTTAGTACTGATGAAAGTCAACTCTGAAATTCGAACTGTATACTGCAATCCTATTCATTGAACTTCAATGCTACATGTGACAGACATGAATAATAGCTCACTGTGATGTGTGACTTCTTGAGGAAAGACGGACAATTCCATCACCAATTTGCAGTTTGTTGCTTCACTCCTGGCATTAGTAATTGCACCAGGCTGAACAGCTCTTAACTGTATTTTCTTGATTTGACTGAATCTCTTGAGCTTTATTCCTCACATGCTCTCTCTCTCACACACACCCAACCACCCACCCACCCACACACCCACACACCACACACACACACACACACACACACACACATATTCTGTATTGCTCTTGTGAGTGGCTATTTTGAGAAATCAATAATAATTTATAATGAAAATCAAATCTTTATCTGTATGTTGCCTGAGCAACAACCCTTGAAAGATGCACAAATATTAAGATTTTAACAGTCTTTCACAAGAAGCAGAGCTGAAAGCATATACTGAAGATCTGTTAAAAGAATACTCTGGATTCAATGCAGGTTAAGCTCAATCAACAACATTTTGGGCATAATGTTGACCAAAAAAAAAAATGTGGCATTTCCATTTGTCCTTTTCTACTTGAGTAAATATGAGTTAAAATGAGGCACTTACAATATAATATAAGTGAATGGGGCCACTGGATTAACATTTAAAATAGTCAATAGTATAGCCACAAGGCATAAAACAATATATGTCATCATGATTAAAACATCCATGAGAATGACAAGAGCAACTTTACAGATCAAATAATACAAAAGCTTTAACAGAATTATTGTAAGTGCTTTTATAAAATAATAAGCTTCATATTTGTATGCTATTTGAATGCCCTGTAGCTACTGTAATGTGTGAAATTACTGTATGTGTATGTGTCCTATGTGTTATGTGTAAATGTGTCATTTATGTGTCCTACAGTATATGCCCATATGTGTAAGTCATTGTGTATTTAAGAACAAGTTGAAATTATTTTAGTGGTAATCAACATAATGTCAAAAATGCTGTTGACTGAGATTAACTTGTATTGAACAAATATTCCTTTAAGGCAGGCACACTACAAGACTAAAGATTGAAGTTGAAGTTGAAGTTGAAGTTTATTTGTCATTACACATGTACAAGTACAGTATAACGAAATGAAGTTTGGAGCAAGCCTCCGGGCCGCAGCCGATTATTCAGGCGCCGCCCCACGCTCTCCAGAAATACAAGAATGCAATTTAGCAAGCATTACATAGCAAAACACAACAAAACATAAACATGACACAGTACACGTGGTCACGTGATGGGATTTTTTGTATGGAGTGGGAGAGGAGATAGATAACAGACAGGCAGACGGATGGAGCGGGGAGGGAATAAGGTCGGGTATGTATGGTGCGAGTGAGTCTGAGATTGTGTTGTGTGAGAATGTTAGCCATAACTTCAGATGTTTTCGAGTTCAGTTCTATGGTTTGTCCTTGAAGGGAGATAAGGCAGTGCACAGGGGGAGATAGCAGACCAGCTGTCAGGCTGAAATCCCAACCGAGAGATAGGGACAAGTGAGGTTTGTTGGGCTAGTTGATTAGGTCAGGCAAATACAATTTATTATTTTTTAATCCATTTGATGATCTTCGGTAATTTGTCCGGATCATAATCAATCAATCAGATCTGGTCCTCAGCATTCGCGTCCGGTCTGTGCAGTTTCCCTAGACATTACGTCCAGCCTCATGGCCAGACCGGTTACAGTCCGTAAAAGTTCACCGATCTGACCCCCGATAGAGCCCACTCTTCCCTGCGTATCCGCGCAGTCCGGACTGCGTTAGTTACGGTTCAGTTCCTCAATTCCTATCACTTTCTGATCTAATTCCTTCAAACGGTCACACACAACCCCGAAGCATTCTTTAATTTCCACAGACAGCGGCTGGGTGAATTTGCTTGCAGCTGTCTTACCAATCTTCCGATAGGTCAGGGCAATCCCAAAGCCAAAGAATAGGAACCCCGCCATCAATAATCCAATCATGTATAAATCTTCCGCATCCTCCACGGACAGAGCCTCCAGGCACAGGACTTGCCAATTGTTCCATGCGTCCCTCACGTACCCTGCGGCAAAGGTCCCGTCCGGGCAGGTGGGTTCTCCCGGGGCACCCTTCCTTAGTGAGAAAATCTTGTCGATCGCGCTGATTGACCAGTTAATCAATTCCATTTCAGTATTCTCAGGAGTCCAGCAAAGCAGCAGTCAGTGTTGCTATTTAATGTTTTAAGTCTGTAACATAAGCAAGAAGTTGTGGGCACCTTCTCTAAATACATGTCTGATTGCGCACTAAAGAAGTTTTTTTTGTCTTTTTTTTTCTTTATGTCTCTTTTGCAATGATTTTACAGTCTGAAGAGGGAGAGAGGTGGGAGGCCAAGAAAATGGTGGAAGACAAAAACCTTTCAGTCACTTAATTACATGCAACATTAAACCAAATCAGGGTGTTAAGATGCATTGTAGTTCTTTATTTTACA
The DNA here is from genome assembly GCA_018749465.1 of Paracanthobrama guichenoti. Lineage (NCBI taxonomy): Eukaryota > Metazoa > Chordata > Actinopteri > Cypriniformes > Gobionidae > Paracanthobrama > Paracanthobrama guichenoti. Next base: position 12,582,677 of record CM031946.1, read on the forward strand.
ACAGCAAGACAAAAACAGCACTGAAATAGCCAGAGAATGAGAGTGCAAAGGCAAAAATCAAGATGTTGATGGCTTTCTGCACTATTGCTAACTTGGTGTCTGATATTGACAGACTGTTTTAGGAGGAATTATTAAGGAATGGGTACAGCAAATGTCCACATTACATAAGGTCTGTCTGCTCACACTGACAGTGATGAAATTGAGACACTGGGGTGTTGATTTCTAGTAGACGCTCCTATTTTGATGTGGTATGCAACTGTATATGGTGGCTGATCGCTGTTTGTACTACCACTCACAAGTCATTACTCATTTGCATAAAGCTCAGTTGTTTTTTTATATGTCTTATATGCTCACCAACGCTGCAAATTTGATCAGAATAAACAGGACAAACATGATTCAATGATGCAAACAAGCTTTAAATATGCTGTAAAGTGGCTCTTAAAAGACCATAGTAAACATTCATTATTCAGATGAAATCAGTTCAGTGTTGATTCAGTTTGGTTCAGTAACTGTGTAAAGTTGATCAATTATAGAATGAGTTCAATTCCTCTATAAAGCAGCTCTGGAGAAAACAGTGATGTCATCAGCTCAGTTCAGTTCTCATCCAATACTGTCAGTGCATTCAAGTCAACAATATTGCCGAATATTAGGTGTCCCCAACTAAGCAAAGCAAAAAGCTTCATTCAGCCAAAAGGCTTTATTCTTAGAAATCATTCTATGCTGATTTGGCGCTCAAGTAACATTTCTTATCATCAATGTTATTATCATCAATGTTATTATCATCAATGTTATTATCATCAATGTTGTTGTTATTCTTATTATCAATGTTACAGTCATGCTGCTTAATAATACCTTAAAAATACCTTTTCCAGGATGAATAGAATGTTCAAAAGAACAGCAATTATTTGAAATAGAAATACTTTGTAAAATACTTTACAGAACTACAGAATTACAGAACACAGCTCTCGACCTGTGGTTAGAAGCATAGTTTCTTGTTTGCATGACACGTGGATTTAATAAATCCTTATCATGAGCAAAATAAGCAAGCTGACATTCATCTATACATTTTATTTACAATACATACAAATGTCATTTATGTCTTTTAGTTTGTCAAGAGATTTAAAGCAACTTTTTTGAAGAGTGCGCATGTGCGGATGTGCTCTATGTAAGAACGAACCTATGATTGAATCTGGAAATAAAACAAAATAACTGAGAAAAATAAGAATTAGTCTAGAATTTAGAGCAAAAATCTAGCATTAATTCAACCTTAAACGGATTCATTAAAAAGAAGTTGTAACTCCACCACCTGCGTGACATCATTAACCAACGTGGTTGAACGACACGTTTGCGACAATACGGTTTCGGGAAACAGTCGTGACTAGTTGATTTCTTCAACGATGCATCGTACTATGGTAGTTAAGCAGTGAGTTACGTCGTTGTTCAGGTAACGCACTTCTGATAAAAACATTTGGCCAATATATTAAAGCCGACAAATAATGGATTATTTCATTCAGCTGAGACACCATGATGGTTTTTGAATTGCTTGAAATATGATTGAAAACACTTCAAAAAAGGAAAATACAGTTAAGTGCAACATGTGCAGCGCGAGTCTTTCATATAGGCTACATAAAATTATAATGAGAACATTATAATTGTGTGCTTGGGACATTTTAATAGTGAGACTTTTTTTAGAATTAGGCTCTCAAATTATATATATATATATATATATATATATATATATATATATATATATATATATATATATATATATATATATATATATATATATATATATATATACACACACACACTCACCTAAAGGATTATTAGGGAACACCTGTTCAATTTCCCATTAATGCAATTATCTAATCAACCAATCACATGGCAGTTGCTTCAATGCATTTAGGGGTGTGGTCCTAGTCAAGACAATCTCCTGAACTCCAAACTGAATGTCAGAATGGGAAAGAAAGGTGATTTAAGCAATTTTGAGCGTGGCATGGTTGTTGGTGCCAGATGGCCAGCCTGAGTATTTCACAATCTGCTCAGTTACTGGGATTTTCACGCACAACCATTTCTAGGGTTTACAAAGAATGGTGTGAAAAGGGAAAAACATCCAGTATGCGGCAGTCCTGTCGGCGAAAATGCCTTGTTGATGCTAGAGGTCAGAGGAGAATGGGCCGACTGATTCAAGCTGATAGAAGAGCAACTTTGACTGAAATAACTACTCGTTACAACCGAGGTATGCAGCAAAGCATTTGTGAAGCCACAACACGCACAACCTTGAGGCGGATGGGCTACAACAGCAGAAGACCCCACCGGGTACCACTCATCTCCACTACAAATAGGAAAAAGAGGCTACAATTTGCACAAGCTCACCAAAATTGGACAGTTGAAGACTGGAAAAATGTTAACTGGTCTGACGAGTCTCGGTTTCTGTTGATACATTCAGATGGTAGAACAGAATGAGAACATGGATCCATCATGCCTTGTTACCACTGTGCAGGCTGGGGGTGGTGGTGTAATGGTGTGGGGGATGTTTTCTTGGCACACTTTAGGCCCCTTAGTGCCAATTGGGCATCGTTTAAATGCCACGGCCTACCTGAGCATTGTTTCTGACCATGTCCATCCCTTTATGACCACCATGTACCCATTCTCTGATGGCTACTTCCAGCAGGATAATGCACCATGTCACAAAGCTCGAATCATTTCAAATTGGTTTCTTGAACATGACAATGAGTTCACTGTACTAAAATGACCCCCACAGTCACCAGATCTCAACCCAATAGAGCATCTTTGGGATGTGGTGGAACGGGAGCTTCGTGCCCTGGATGTGCATCCCACAAATCTCCATCAACTGCAAGATGCTATCCTATCAATATGGGCCAACATTTCTAAAGAATGCTTTCATCACCTTGTTGAATCAATGCCACGTAGAATTAAGGCAGTTCTGAAGGCGAAAGGGGGTCAAACACAGTATTAGTATGGTGTTCCTAATAATCCTTTAGGTGAGTGTCTATATAAACTGTATTTAGATTTATCTGCCAATATATCGGTTATCGACTTTCAAATATAAAGAATTATTGGTTATTGGTATCGGCCAAAATGTTAATATCGGTGCATCCCTAGTAAATGTCACTTTTGATTTAATGTGTCCTTACTGATTACCTGAAAAAGGTTATGTGTCACGGTTATGTGTAGGAACAGGCAGGAAACTCAGGAGATGTAATTCAAGCTGATTTTAATCAGAAGTAAATAAACTCAAGGCAGTCAGACAGGCAACAGCACAACATAGTATAACGGTGACCAGACAAAGAGTGAGGAACAGGGAACAACTTAAATAGCAAACTGAAACGAGCTAAAGAACTGAACACAGCTGAAACGAGCATAACTAACGAGGTAACAAAGGACTGGCGGGAAAATGAACAAAGGAACGTGACATGCAAAAACACAACAGAAACAGACTAAACATGTGACATTACGACAATTCTGCATCCTGTTTGCTACCGCAATCCAAATTGAATTCAAAATCAGAAACTGAACATTGTAAATGCATCCTCAGTTTGACTTTGAAAGGCGCTTTGTTTAGATTTGACAATTTAGAGTTAGACCATCTGTATGAAAACAGCCAAACACATATTCAACTATCTTTAAGAGTTATGTCCAGTTTAGTTGTCATTTTGTTCTAATGCTTCTACTTCTTGTATTCCCTTTCAGTTCAGTCCCTGATTACTCCCTAGTTGCCTTAGTTTCACTTGTCTCGTCTAGTTTCCTTTGTTTGCCCTGTGTATTTAAAGCCCTGTGTTTCAGTTACTCCTTGTCAGTTCTAATTCGTTCATGTGTGGTGTATGCAGTCTCCTAAATTCCTGTTATTTATTCTCCAGTGATATTCTTTGTTTTGTTTATTTTTTTTTTTTTTTACTTTACCCTTGAGTCTTTATGCGCTTTGACTACCACACCACCTTATATCCAATCCAATAAGGTGTAGAGGTTTTTTAAGAAGTTCTCATGAACCCATTGTCTTAAATTTAGGATCACCTAAAGAAAAAGAGATTTCATCATATAGCAATCATCTGCTTTCGAGGATATCATTTTAAGTTAATTGTTTACAAAAGTTGCTAACAAACTTCTTGGCTACAAAACAATATACACATAAAATGTATTGAAGGTATCAATATAAAGGCTGAAAAATATTGAGATATAATTTTTATACATCACATGAACTAACTGCCTTTTGTTTGTCAAAGATTGTTATTTCTGTTGGTCCTGAGCTGTGATATTATGAAGAGACCAGCGCCGTTGGACCTGCACAATGTGGATGAAACAGCTGTTCTCTCTGGCACACAGGAATAGATGTTCCAGCCTCGTGCTGTCTTTTTTCTGGCAAAACATCAGATGTGAGAGCCTAAACTTCAGATGGGAGAGTTAAAAATAAGCCTGCTAATGACGTCTTCTGAATGAAATCATCAGTGTGATTTAGTCACGGCCGTGCCTGTATGCACAACCTATCACCTTTTAATGTGCTGATCACAGTGATGCTGAGCTTTTTGCAGTTTGTTCTGCACCTTTGTTCTATTGTGAGACATTAAACAAGGCACCAAGGTCACCAAGGCTCCATGTATTTGATCAAAAATATCATGAAATATTATTGCAATTGATATTTTAATATCAATTATATCTTACAGGCCCCAACGTTTTTTATACAGAAAATACAATATTTATATTGTACCTCTACAAAAGCTCAGAAAAACACCTCATCTGAGGTTTTAAAGTCACTTGCTGTCATATACGGCATCGCTCATGTCAGCTGTCAGCCCCTCACCACCTCAATTGACATATTCATCCAGAGAGTGTGGAATTCAGCATGTCTGAGTTCATCTGTCACCTGCATATGTGTCGCAATGAATCCACAGGTAACTGATAACCTTGATCTCCAATCACATTCAATTCCATGTAGTCCATGACCATCATCGTGAGTGACTTGCCATTAAATGGTGCTCTGTGTACATTGCTATAGAGCTCATATGCAGCCAAATGTCATTCATATACACCCACCAGGACTAATGTCCTTTGTAATTAGTTTTGAATTGACTCGTGCATTGAACTGGCATTTAGAATTCAAACACATATCAGCCTCAGAATTAAAGTAAATTTAAGATTAAGTTTCAATTTTGTTTGTTTGTTTAGCTTTAGTTTAATCTTGCTTGTTACTGGTCAAACTATTATTAAATACAGTATAATCTGATTTAATGTAACGTTGCAATAATAAAATTACAGGCAGCTGGAGAGCTATTCTGTTTTATTCAGTGTTCACCAACATTTTGTGATTGCTGTGTATTCAATATCAATGCAAAACAGACATTTTGTTGGCTAATTTGCTCCTGAAGACACATTGTTCCACATCATAACGTATTCTGAATAAGACCTGTATTAAAACAAAACATTTCCCAGAATGCTTAGAGCCTCTGGTTTACTCCAGGTTAGGAAACAAAAACATACCTCAAGGGGCGCTTCGAATCACAACCCTCTAAAGATGTAACAATGAGGCGAAGATAGCAGTAAATGTTGTTGGCATCCATCACAAAGATGATTCAGAATTCATATCTGCCATTTCATGCTACACCTGGCGGAAGAAAATAAAGAGGTTAGTAACATTTCAAGTTGTTTTCTGGTTTGTTATCTGGCCAATAGTGTTTGTCTGTCTATTTTTTACCTGCGGCCTATAGATATAATGAAATGAATTGTGACAATTACGGGCTTCCTAAACACAACATTTAAAAACAGCTGCAGATAAAACAGCATCTCTAAACAGCTATGAGCTGCCCTTTATTTTTATTGAGCATCAAATGAAATGTATTGAGAGCACTGACGGATGCATTAAATAATCTTTCAGGGTGTGAGAGGGCTCTTCTACTATCTGAAACGGCATGTAGTCCCCTGACGAAGACAATTAGTTAATGAGGTTCATCAAGGCCTCATACGATCAAATGATACTTACTGTGAGAGCAGTGAAATAATGTCTGAGACTGAAACCACATCATATTATATATTGGGGCAACAAATTATGATCCTCACGAAAACACACTGAGGCAGCATTTCTGAAGCAAACACAAAAAATAAATAAATGCTGGGTTGTTTCAACCCATGTTTGGGTCAAATATGGACAAACCCAACCGTTGGGTTTAAAAATTTAATTAAAAATATTAGAACAGTTGGGTTTGTCCATATTTTAACCAAACAACACAAACTTCGAAGGCCTTTATTAACCCCCGGAGACATGTGGAGTATGTTATGGATGGATGGACGGACGGACGGACTTTTTTGAGCTTCAAACTCATGGGCCCCTGCTATTATAAAGCTTGGAAACATTAGGACATTTATTAATATAACTCTGATTGTGTTCATCAGAAAAAGAGTATCATATCCACCTAGGATGTCTTGATGGTGAGTAAATCATGGGGTAATTTTCATTTTAAAGTAAACTAATCCTTTAAGAAGTGAAAAGGAGTCACCAAAACAACGCCAGAATATGAATGCATCCATCAAATAGAAATATTTGTGTCAAATGCCAATGCCAGGCTGAAAAGAATCCAAAAACAAGGAAACTGAATTTTTTAAGTACTTTGATGGAAATAAAATATGAACTTCTACATGATGGTTGTGATATAACTGACCAATATTAGAGACATTTTAGATCACATCACACTAAACTAACGGAATGCGAGTTTAACACAATGATATCACAGTAGTCTCGCATGGTGAGCTCACAGTATGAGCATATGGTTACACTTTTAGCTCACTATGACCTCTGTGAGCTCATGGTGAGATCACTGGGAGATTAAATTGTTGACTGGGTAATATCCCTTCTGAAAAATCCAGCATTGCTGGTCACCAGCATAAGGCAGCTATTTTTTTGCAATCAGGGACCAGCATGAGAAACAGGAGTGCTGGTGGCAAGTATACCAGCTCAGTTTTGTTTTGTGTTGAAAAAAAGCATGACTACGCTGGTCCACCAGCTAGATCAACACTACTATCAGCTCTAACCAGAATAAACCAGCCTGGACCAACATGGAATTCAGGCTGGTTTATGCTGGGTGTTTTCAGCAGGGTAATCGAGAAAAAGGGGAAAAAAAAACTAACTACTAGGTCATGGCACCTACTCTATTATTTCCTATTTATGACGACTTGTGCTTTCATTTATGAAAAGAAACATTTGAAAACGACGCAATTCGGCCCGGTTTGTTTCAGTGAAACAGTTCAATTATAGTTACAATACTGAAAGCAAGGGCAGGTTTGTGCAAAGCTCAGTCCCTCACACACACAAACTCCATTAATGATCGCTGTGCAGGTATTTATAAGCAAGTCACAAGTTGACTTCTGAGCTAAACTATACAGCCCCCTAGAATCCCCCACAGCAAACTTGTCTCATGATGAAAACAGCTTCTGGTTAAACAGCTGCTCAAAGGCTCAGGTAAACATCACTAAAAAGAATACAAGTTTGGAGGATAAAAGAGCAAAAATGGAAAGATATCTTTTTCACATCTTAGAAGTGTTTTGAAAGGGATGCACGATGCATAAAGGGAAGTTTACTGGAGTATCTCCTCTGACGCAGAAGAAGAAAACTGTCTAAGATTGAATGTAGTGCCAAAACAGCAGGCCAAGGCATAAAATCTTTAATGAAGTCTCTAACAGTCTGCATGAGTGCAGAGATAAAAGTTTTCAGCTGAAATTTTTATAATGGCTGTAGGGTGTGCAAGTTATGTTAAGGTTTGTTTATTGCACTTCTGCAGCCTTTCAAGAAAGAGGACGTTGGTTCTGCAGGAAGCCTAATTATGTGCAATGTTCATCTAGTGTTTATCTGGGGGGTTTTAATACCATCTTGAGACACAACATGTATTGCAGATGACTTGCACATACATTTTTTTTTTGTCATCATTTACTTAACCTCACATCATCTTTCCTTTTGTGTTCAATAGCAAATAGGCTTGGAATGACATGAGGGTGAGTAAATGACACCATTTTATTCCTTTAACCACTTCTTTCAAATCTCACATTTTACACAGAAAAGTCATAGCATATGATATAGCAATGACGATGAGCAGCGTGTTATTGCAATTCACAACCTCAACGCTAGATGCCGCTAAAATTCACACACTGCACCTTTAAGCACAATCAATAACACTTATACAGCATGATGTTAATTACTGCAAAAATGTATTCTGACTCTGTTTCTGTATGAAAACAAGGGACTAATCGAATTTCTTTTTTGGAGTAACATTATGCCGCTGAGTTAAACTCACTGTTAAACTGACTATTCCTCTATCCGTGGAGTCTACAAGCTGTTCCAGCAAAGTTGAATGAACAACACAAAGATTAACCAATAAAAGATAAAAGGTTACACAACTGACATGCAAAACATTAAAGACAATACGAGAAGCATTCAATGGTAATTGCATTATCCTTCACATCTGTTCTAAAGGACCTCTTCTGACCCTTTAACTTCATTCAGCCTGGAAGCCTGAGAGCTCTTGGTGGTTCCCTTGCACACTAAATGAAGATGATGAGAACGCTCGGCGGGAACACTCTGTGTGAGCTGAACTAACAGCCCTCCTGAAGATCACAGAGCAGTCATGAAACACTCAAACAAAAGAATCTCAATCCTCCACTTTGATCTTAGAAATGCCACAGTCAGACTGAAATCGTTGCACACCAGCGATGACTGCAAAGCAAGCAAATTGATTTCTTTGATATCATCTGCATGAGTGGAGAGGCCGGAGAGTTTCAGAATCAAAGGAAAACATGCACTGCTCTATTATGAATTTTTAAGCACTCTTACAAAAAGACAAAAAGCTTTTTAGAGTATTTTAAAGCGTGTCTGAAAACATGACATCTGTGATCTGCTCACCATGAAATTTCACTGCTTTGTATCTTGAGTTTGTGGCACTGTTGTAATCTCTTCTAAGAACTCTCAAGGAGAAAATTCTACTTGGAGAAAAATATGAGTAAAAGTCTCATTGTAACCCCTCCGGTTCTACTCACTCTGTTCCAAAATTAGAAACAGCGTTTCCAGCATGGGAGAAGGCCACTAATAAGGACGCTAAAGACTGCACTCTCTAATGCAGGGGGGTAGGGAACGTTGATCCTGGAGAGCCACTGCCCTGCAGTTCAGCTCTAACCCTAATCAAACACACCTGAACAAGCTAATCAAGGTCTTTAGGATTACTAAAGTTACAGGCAGGTGAGTGTTTTTTATGGTTGGTAAGTCTCCAGGATCAACGTTCCCTACCTCTGCTCTAACGTCTGTCACTAGTACACCTCTTGAGGCCAGAATTGCAAGCTTTACTCACACAGCTCTTACTAACTGGACTCCATTACACTGTCGTGGGTCACGACACGAGTGTAACCCCTCTGGTTCTACTCACATCACTCAGAGAGGGATTCAAACCGGCATTTCCGGCATGGGAGGAGGGCACTAACAAGGATGCTAAAGATTGCAGCCTCTAGTGTCAGTTGCTAGTGTGCCTTATGAGGCCAGAGGAGTGAAGTTTACTCGCACAGCTCCTACTAACTGGTCTACATTATACTAACCCCCCCTAAACCTCACTCTCATCTGGGTGACCGCATCAATGTAACTCGTTTCAAAGGATTCCAACATCTTCATTCGAGCCTGAATTTTATATAAATGGCAATTCTGTCATAATTTAGTCATTATGTATTCACTTGGATATAAGAAAATACCTATATTGTGGCTAAAATTTTAATCATTGTACATTTATCTGTGTATTAAATTATAGGTGCTTTCAATGTAAAGTGTACAATTGCAATGTGTACCTATAGCATACAAATAAAATAAAAAATATTAATACAGGATTTGTAAAGATTTCGTAAAAATGTGAACTGTGCGTACATAATTCATAATATGAATATAATATAAAGAATGTGTAAACATTATCATTCTTAAACTGTGCATACATAAATACTTCTACATTTAAGTGTTATACATTACTGTACCATTTCAGGGTATATCCAAAAGCCCAGAAATGTATGCATATACATACGATTTTTGTTGCAAATTCTCAAGATTAGGCTAATATAGCATTGCTAAATGTAATATTGCATCCCTGTAGCTGTGACTGCCCAGGGACTTGCTTTCCAAACAGCATATTTGGACTGATGGTGCACCTGTGATGGTGTGAAATGGAGAGAGTAAATGGAAAGATTTAGACAACTGTGGACTGGAAATTTACTTATCCCTTCAGGACACCCAACCAAGGCTATCAGCAGCACTGAGGGGGAAAGCAGATGAGCAGGTGGCTCTGGCAACACAGAAAGCAGCTCCAGTCAAGTTTGAGAAACACACACACACACACATATAGAGAGAATACAAAATGTCATCTGTGAACACACACTCATATGCGCATATACAGAAAAGCCATAAAGTGCACAGGCAAGATGTGCATTCAGTCAAAAACAGGTTGCCAATTTAGTCGTCATTAAGTGGGAACATCTGGCACTGAACTCCAGCCTCACTAAAAAAGACGGGGGGAAACACAGCGGGTTTTACTGCCCTCAGCAATAGGCTAAAATGTTCATGTTTAATACCATGACCCTCATAAAGACCATCCTCTAATGGTTTACCATGACTCTTATCTTCCCATTTCATCGCATTAATATGATTATATGTGTACCAAAAGAGGACATTACATGATTCTGGACTTTCTCATCTACAATTTATGTTTATTTAAAGAATATTTCTGGTTCAACAGCAATCAACAGCTTTAGCCCGATTATGTTTATTAGCACAAAAAATTATTTTGGCTCATCTTTTTTAATGGAGGTACAGTGGAAGTTAATGGGAACCATATCTGAAGGAGAAATATGAAAGTTATTTTTATAAAAGCATTTGCTTTAATTCTATTTTTAATACATGTATAAATATGTAAAGTTGTTCTTGTCATTATAGGGATTTAAGGGACACACTGTCACGGCAAAGAACTTTAAATTGAGATATATCTTTAGAACAGAAAGTTAGTGATCTTTTTCACACTAAATTAACATGCATATTCTTTACATCTTGTGGCTATACGATTGAAACAGTGAGTATTTAAATAATTTTTGTGGTAATTGTCACAAACGCTGTTGATTGATTAATGAAAAAGACACCAATTTTGATGTAGGGATGGGTGGATCAATCCTGAAATAACAATACTGCTGCAGTGTCAAGAGGATCCTCACATAGCAAATTTCTCTTTGTGCTCATCTTGACACTCAGAAACTCAGCAGTCACTAACAACATTCAATCACAGCACGCATTCAAACAGAGAAAACAGAGGCCACAAGTCAACACAGAGAAAAGAAGCATCAAGTTGAGCTATTTCACTCCACTACATATCGCAAAATCCTGGCATTTTTAAAAACAGGTTTTTGTGCTGTTTGATAGAGCCTTACATAGCCAGACTTATAGAAACCATCTGATGACATGTGAAGCGACCAAACACAGTTTATTTTGTTTTTAACGTACCATTTATCTGGTTATGCCACAAAAATCCAGCAGGAAATGTGAATATTAGACATTGTGATCAGAATTTTTGACAGTTAACTAAACAATTTAACATTTAAAAAAAAAAAAAAAAAAAAAAAAATTTAATTAATAAATGGATAGAAAAAAATCTATTCTATTTTCTATTTTAATCTTAAAAGCAATTTCTTATGATGTTGAAAATTTTCAACATCCCAACTCCAGTCTTCTGTCACATGATCCTTCAGAAATCATTCTATTATCCTAATCTGTAGCTCAAGAAATTATTGTTATTATCAATGTTGAAATCAGTTGTGCTGCTTACATTTTGGGTGGAAATTGTTATATTTTTTCAGCACTCATTATGAATAGAAAGTTCAGCAGAACATGCAGCATTTATTTGAAATGGAAATCATAATAAAATTACAAATGTCTGTACTGTCATTTTTTATCAATTTAATTCATCCTTGCTTAATAAACGTGGGAATTTATTCAAAACAAATATCAACTTTTGAACTGTAGTTCAATATAATAAATATATAATAACACACACACACACATGCATATATATATATATATATATATATATATATATATATATATATATATATATATATATATATATATAATTTGCTTTTCAATTTACAATTAGTCAGTTTATGATTTAATGTTAAATGACTACCCATCTTGTTCATAAATAACAAACATTCCATTTAATAGATGTTTTGGTATCAGTATCTGCAATATTGGCTTTGATAGTACTTTTGGTATATAACTAAAAGAATAGAAAAGTGGCATTGTCCATTTTATGCACTTAGCGGTTAGATTTCTCTCTTTTTCTCTCTTTTGTGTTTTATTTAAAGCAAATGTGGCTTCTATTTTAAAGCATGTGAGCCACATCCACAGATGTTTGACGTTTACTGATCTCTGGCAAAGCACAGCAGGTTTGTTTAGTCTCTTTATTCATGCAATAAGGAAATTACTGCAGAATTTTTGTGTGATGTTCAGCTGTGAATTTGTCCAATTGATGAATAAAAAACACTTTGCGTTTCAGCATTCATACAAAATTGGGCTCCCGTCCATACTGTTAAACCACAGATGGGCTTATTTGATTCTTCAGCAAGGGGGAGGGTGTGCTAGAGCAATAATTAGCGCACTTTTTTAAGCCGAGCATGTGTGAAGTGAAGGGAAGAAAAAAGTGCCTTCATCCAAAGTTGGTTTGACAGTGTGACATTAAAAACGGTTTCAGTGAAGGTGATAAAGAGCAAGAGAGAGGTTAATGGAGAAATATCACAACCTTTTCATGGATCAAAAACTACTTCACAAACTTAGTCTGAACTTTGGCAGCCAAGATGTTTAAAAGCTTTGTAGCTAAAGCTGATGCCCGGATACAGCACTGTTCCCACTAAAGCTCTGCTCTCATCACTCAGAGAAGGTTCTATTTGTGTGGATCTCAAGTAGAGACTCACGCATAGGTAACAGCCGAAGTCATGGAGTCGGTGACTCAGACCCTGACTAGGCCCTGGATGACGGCATCTGGATTAGACTCAGACTGTGAAATGGAATTTTAGAGCTCAGAGAGAAGGGACAGCTGTAATTTCCTGAGCCAAATCTCATCTTTCTTTAAAATAAGTCCAATATCTTATATATGGTACAACAGGGGTAAAAGCCCCTGGGATAAAAGTTCTTCCAAAGCACTAAACATCAGCAGTATGTTCCAGATGCATGAGACAAAAAACTGTATTTAAGATTTTGAAGGGTACATTAGTGTTATGATGATGATGGACACCATTAATTTACTAAAAGCAGTAATACACTTCTGGTATACTTGAAAAAAACTAAAATGCCAAAAATGTTACATTTGTTGCACCATTTCACTAAGTACTTAAATGCCATGTAAATTATTTTGTTATATCAAAAAGGAGGCACATAGGGTGCATATGGTGTCACTACTGCCACCATTTCTTATTATGTTGCTTAATAATTATCATAAATTATGGGACATATATTTTATTTAAATGAAAACATTGTCATGTAATTACTGACACCAACAACAGCAAACCGGTTGACAAAATCAAGTCAAGCCCTATATTTTCATTCCCTAAAAATTGAACATACTCTTTCCTGCAACTGAAAATGTGTGCAACTGGAACTCAATATACTATTCATAAAGGGAGAAAGAGCTGTCTGACAGATGCTGCCAAAGCTCCTGCTAAGAGAACAAAAACCCAGAGCAGATTGCATCACAGACCAACTCGAGATAAAGCAGCAGGAGGGACTTTGATAAGCTTGATTCTCCTGTTCAGAAAATTCATTTAGATGTGTAAGCAATCATCCCATAAACGCTGCATGTATGAAATCAGCTTCTAAAGACTTAACTTTGCATTTAATAGGGCTCAGTGAAGTATTTTCACACATATGCATGCATGCACAGTGACTTCAAACAACTAAACATTAGTTCCGTTTAACGACCATCTATTCACTTTTTAAAAAAAAGTTTTTGAGAGTTTATTAAGCTGGGGTTCACTGATGGCCATGATAACTATCTGAATAATAATTGTTGCTGTTAGTCCCAGGAGAGTGCCTTTCAGTTATGATGAATATAATTGAATCTACTTGTTTCTCAATATTCCTATTCAGCGATACCTCTAATAAGGGGCTGTATGACCCTCAGCGGCCCACTGGGTTTAGCAGTTAGTCCATTCATTACTTGCACAAAAAATGTCAATCATGGCAGTCTGGTCATTAACGTGCAGGGTTTTTTTGTTCTTTGGCCAATCATTACTGAGGCAGAATACATTTTATGAGTTTCCAAGTGGTATTTGCACCCCACAATGTCCATTAGTCTTCCTCCTGTGCTGGAGATATTGACAGGCATTTAAAAATCCCCTGGTGTCAGTCAATAGCTTCCCCAGCCAATCCGTTTAGAAGTGACCGATGGAACGTCACGTTTCCTCGCATTTCTCAGGAGTGACACAGTTTAGGGGTGTAACAGTACACAAAACTGACGGTTCGGTACATAGCCTACTAAGTCACGGTTTGCCTAAATTCAGCTGCTATTTATTTTTAGATATAATAATCAACACTCAAATAACACCTTGTATGCAAACATGTAAACTTCACATAATGACGTAAGGAAGTTTTTGCATTAACTTCTAAATTGAATTATAAAATTATGTTTTTACTCCAATTCGTTGTTGAAATATAATAATTTATACACAGTGGCTGTCATTTTCATGACAGATTTATTTAAACATACATTAAATAATCAAGACATCACTAACAGGTTAAGTAGAATATAAGGAATATAATAACTAATATAGTGCATATACCTAGCGAAAGAATACATTTTTTGAGTCTAGTGAACTAACAGCTGTGGACGCTGAATGACTTGCCTGAGATAAATGTAATGCTACGTGACATTGTTTACAAGCTGTTTTAGTTTTACTGACGTCTTTCCACCATTGAAACACTGATTGAGTGATTACATGACATATGACACATCTCAGTAAGTTGTAATGTATCCTCAACATACCTTCAGATGTTATACCGATCAGGCACAATATTATGACCTGTGGTGACATTGAATAACATGAATAACACTGATTATCTCTTCATCACGGCACCTGTTAGTGGGTGGGATATATTAGGCAGCAAGTGAACATTTTGTCCTCAAAGTTGATGCATTAGAAGCAGGAAAAATGGGCAAGCTTAAGGATTTGAGCGAGTTTGACAAGGACCAAATTGTGATGGCTAGACGACTGGGTCAGAGCATCTCCAAAACTGCTGCTCTTGTGGGGTGTTCCCGGTCTGCAGTGGTCAGTATCTATCAAAAGTGCTCCAAGGGAGGAACAGTGGTGAACTGGCGACAGGGTCATGGCTCATTGATGCACGTGGGAGCGAAGGCTGGTCTGTGTGATCCGATCAAGCAGATGAGCTACTGTAGCTCAAATTGCTCAAGAAGTTAAAGGTGGGGTAAGTGTTATTTCAAAACTGCTTTACAAAACGGACTCGGGCCGAGTACCTAAACTAACTTGTAGCCAATCAGCAGTAAGGGGCTTGTCTATTAATGACGGGGAGAAGAGAACGCTCAGTGCACGTCATTATTCAAAAGATACGACACACAGGATGGACGTTAGCCGAGCAACAAAATCATGACTATGGCAGATAAAAGAAAAAAGGGAAAAATGTCTGTGGAACAAAAGGCAAGAAGGCAGGAAGGCAAGAAGTATCACTTTCCAGCGCTGGAGAGAACTCAAGGAGCGGGAAGGCCTGCAATCGGACGCAGAGGTTGCTTTATTTCTTCTTGATAGGGGAGTAACATTGGTTTTGTTTTCTTTCACAGAACTAATATATGCTGGCTTTTGCTTGAATATGCTCGTGTGTCATGTCCGCTTGTTTGTCCATTTGCAATCGTATCATCGTTCACTTCAGCTATGAGAATTACCCATTCATTTCCACACTGTATAAGCCTGGAGCGTCTAAACCTCCTCACTGTCTGTTTCAAGAGTCAGCTCACAAAATGTGTCCAAACAGTAAGATAATATACTCCTAATATATGTTTGGTTCCTCTTTTCATGATCTATATAACCCTCTAATCTGGTCACAATTGTAATATGTTCATTAGTTGGCCTGTTGTGCTCGTGCCATCGAGTTGTTCATGAGAACTGTTTGTGTTTTTGTGATGGAAGGGATGACATTTTCATTGAACATTCAACCTGGATTACCATAGTAACACACAGATTCCACCATAGCCGTTGCCTGTGTTACAAATATATGTGGGGCGGGGCTATCAAAATAGGGGCGTGTTTGTTTTGGTGATTTGAAATATCAACAACGGTTACCAGAAAGCACTTACCCCACCTTTAATGCTGGTTCTGATAGAAAGGTGTCAGAATACACAGGGCATCGCAGTTCTGTATGGGGCTGCATAGCCACAGACCAGTCAGGGTCCCCATGCTGACCCCTGTCCACCGCCGAAAGCGCCAATAGTGGGCACGTGAGCATCAGAACTGGACCATGTAGCAATGGAAGAAGGTGGCCTGGTCTGATGAATCACGTTTTCTTTTACATCATGTGGATGGCTGAGTCCGTGTGTGTCGCTTACCTGGGGAACACATGGCACCAGGATGCACTATGGGAAGAAGGCAAGCCGGCAGAGGCAGTGTGATGCTCTGGGCAATGTTCTGTTGGGAAACCTTGGGTCCTACCATCCATGTGGATGTTACTTTGACACGTACCACCCACCTAAGCATTGTTCACATGGTGCACCCTTTCATGGAAACAGTATTCCCTGGTTGCTGTATATTCTTATAGTATCAATTGCACGTTCACTTTAGATACACAAACATAAATGCATGCTCATTCATTCATGCATAAATGCACACTCATTCACTGACAAATGAGTTTCAACTAATTCAATTAGGGATTTGAATGATTATAGTATTAGTATTATTGGATGATTATTTGTAGCGTTATTAAAGGAACTACCATCATTAAAATATTTGAATAAAGGGTTTATCTAAATATTAATCTTGCCAAGTAGATCAAGTAGATGCCAAATCCTCTGCAGGGACTTTATTACACTGATGTACATAAGAATGGGTAGAAATATACTGGAGAAAATTTAACCGAAATTAACCATCTGATTGAACCAATTCACTTAAATGAGCTGGAGCCTATTTTCTAAAGCTATTTGAAACATTCGTTCAGTATCTCGTCATCTAAACTCCTCTGGTTGTACAGCTATGTGCCTAATAATGTGCCATAAAATGCAGTGATGCCAAAAATTACTGGAACTGGAAAATTACTTGTTACTGGAAGCTACACATTTTCACATTTTTCATTTTTGTACCGCTAATAAAGATGTAGTTAACTTGTGCAACGTAATGTAGTTTAATGGAAGTTGCAGGGTTGATTCTATGTTTGTTTGCTATATGCCATCTGGTCTTTTGTGCTTGCGTTCACGTTACCTTCTCCTGCCTGTTTGCCTCCCATTAGTGTTTTAATCCAACAACTTGTTACATCACTGCTAGTTGGAGGCAGTTCCCTCCATCACAACACATTTTTGATATTTGGTATTCCAGGCCTGGGCAGCTTCCATGTTCACATCTCCCATGAAAGCAGCTCCCTCGCACCTGCTCCCGTCTCCCCCTCAGCCATGGCTGATTGCTCATGGAGCTCCCAACCCCTGCAGATAATCATCTAATCAGGCGGCTACGGTAGGCTGTGATTGCTTTTCCAATCAGTTAACCCTCCTTCACCCTGATTCACTCACTGTTCTGTAGGTACCCAGTGCAGCTGCCATCAGCACCACTAATTAAAACAGGAAGACCATGACTGGGTTTGAAGAGTGATGGTGAGCTGGCTGGAAAGTCCTATGATATTGTTCCCAGACCCACATCAAGATGTTGGGTCTGGGAACACACCATTGGCAGGGTTTAATCCAAGGGGCGGGATAAACGTTTGTCTTTCAAATTCCCTCTGCACGCAATAGGATAGCGCTACAACCGACCAGAACAGCAAAGAAGGTGAAGCGGCGCTAGTTGATAGAATAAACTTTCACCGTATCTGGTCGGCAAAACACAGAACACATCTTCCTTTTATAAAAATGACTTCAGTGCCATTCTTTGTTCTTTTCTCAAAGAAAAGCTTAACTCCAAGTCTTCCAGAGTCACAGCCAAAGTCGATTCAAGAGACCGCTGTTCGCCAGCTTCTTTGTTTTCAAGTAGCACAGGGAACCTCGGCAACTCTGCCGTCATTATGTTAAGCCCGCCCACCGACTCTATACACGATGTGATTGGCCTGACTAGAGTTTGTTTTTTCCAGCTAGCAAGCCAACCAAGCCAGAGTTGCTAGACGCCCTGGCTGCAAATTATATTTGTTAACTCCTTTCTGTCCTTCTATCCGTGCAGACGTGTTTTCTCTCTGTTCCCTGCTGGCTCTCGCGCTGTTTTGTTTTGTCTAGTGTTTCGTCTCTTCTCTTCTCTGACTGCTGCTCTGCTGGACTCTTGAAAATACTGAAATGGAATTGATTAACTGGTCAATCAGCGCAATCGACAAGATTTTCTCACTAAGGAAGGGTGCCCCGGGAGAACCCACCTGCCCACCTGAGGGACGCATGGAACAACTGGCAAGTCCTGTGCCTGGAGGCTCTGTCCGTGGAGGATGCGGAAGATTTATACATGATTGGATTATTGATGGCGGGGTTCCTATTCTTTGGCTTTGGGATTGCCCTGACCTATCGGAAGATTGGTAAGACAGCTGCAAGCAAATTCACCCAGCCGCTGTCTGTGGAAATTAAAGAATGCTTCGGGGTTATGTGTGACCGTTTGAAGGAATTAGATCAGAAAGTGATAGGAATTGAGGAACTGAACCGTAACAACGCAGTCCGGACTGCGGATACGCAGGGTAGAGTGGGCTCTATCGGGGGTCAGATCGGTGAACTTTTACGGACTGTAACCGGTCTGGCCATGAGGCTGGACGTAATGTCTAGGGAAACTGCACAGACCGGACGCGAATGCTGAGGACCAGATCTGATTGATTGATTATGATCCGGACAAATTACCGAAGATCATCAAATGGATTAAAAAATAATAAATTGTATTTGCCTGACCTAATCAACTAGCCCAACGAACCTCACTTGGTCCCTATCTCTCGGTTGGGAGGTCAGCCGGGCAGCTGTCTGCTATCTTTCCTGTGCACTGCCTTATCTCCCTTCAAGGACAAACCATAGAACTGAACTCGAAAACATCTGAAGTTATGGCTAACATTCTCACACAACACAATCTCAAACTCACTCGCACCATACACAACCTACCCGATCCCACCCCCCCCTCCAACCGTCTGCCTGTTTATCTATCTCCTCTCCCACTCCATACAAAAAATCCCATCACGTGACCACGTGTACTGTGTCATGTTTATGTTTATGTTTATGTTTTGTTGTGTTTGCTATGTAATGCTTGCTAAATTGCATTCTTGTATTTCTGGAGAGCGTAGGGCGGCGCCTGAATAATCGGCTGCGGCCCGGAGGCTTGCTCCAAACTTCATTTCGTTATACTGTACTTGTACATGTGTAATGACGAATAAACTTCAACTTCAACTTCAACTTACCGCTAGGGTGCGTCAGATTTCTAGGCTAATTAAGGGGCCATTTACGCAACACTTTTTATGCATTTTTTTGCCATTCATTTACATGACAACAGCATTTTGGGGGCCTGAAAATGCAAACATTTGAAAAGTTTTGTAAAACGAGACCGTTATTGTCTCTGTGTAAACAACAAAAACGTGAATCTGTAAAAACGGTGACGTCATGTGCATGCGTGTTATGTGTATAGTCTATACTATAGTCATACGCATTTGGCGTGAGTCTGCTCTGTAAAAGGTCCTCCCTCGAAATTGGGTCCCCCCAAACTGTCAGTTAATGATTATAAAGTATATACGAAATTATATCAATTTAAAACATGCATTGCTTACTATATAATGCGTAAACACAAAACCAGATAAACATAATTTCTTACACTTGATTAAATGTTCATAAAAAATAATAATAATAATAATAATAATAATAATAATAATAGCCTATTACGTGAATATTTGAGCATCATTCATTTGTTTTATATAGTCAAACCAAACATTATCCAGACACCAGATATAATTTTTCCTAGTGGGTGCAGGACACTATAGTTCATTTATGGAAGTGAGAATAGCAAAATAAAGTAAACTGTGACATATTATACCCAAAAACTCTTCATACACTGGACTACCAGTAAAATTTATATCAATTTGGGACCAAATTTATTCAGACACTTTGACCTGACCATGTTTTGCTCAAGTGTTTTTTCTTTAATTGCTAATGTGACCTTTTACACCACAGACTGAACAAAATGAAGCATTGCTTGGTAATTGGTTGAGCTAAATTGGTATGATCTAATTGTGTACTTAAATTTAACAACTGACAGCTGATTGGTTGATTGTAATCCATTACATACTTTTATCAAAGTTATCTGACATTATCAAGATGAATTTGTTCTGACAGTTTAACTCTGAGTTCTTGTCATATTTTATTACCATTTTATAAACTATAGTAAATAAACTGTGATAATGTGAGAAAACGTTAAAGGTCTCTGAAATTTTTTTTTGGTTTGATTGTATAACTGAAATATGTGTCACTACACGAGTCCAGAGACACGATAGCACAGAGCGGATCATACGTGCGCATCGGCACAGACCACAAAATGCTTCGGACCCATTTGAAACATCTTTAAGACAACTTTGAACTGATGTATAGAAAAGCGTAGATCATTCTTCAGAATTAACGGTGTATATCAATATTAATGCTGCCTTCATGTGGACATGTACGCCATGTCAAAATTTAAATGCGATGAGCTCATAATCACGACTTCAGACGTGGGAAGTAGGACATTTTCGATAGCATGTGAAGGCAGCATAAGTGACATTGCTAACTGCTGGCCTGGCATACAGTGTTTTTAGTCATTTTCACGGATTAGTGTAAAGGGGTATCGTTTTGATAATGTTGTCATCTGTACAAAAAAAACAAAACTTTTTTTTCTTGTAAACCTACCCTGAAAATCCTTATAAAATTGGGTTGATTTAAACATTGCTGGAAACTTTTAGGATAAAGTAAGTACAAAAGTCAACAAAATACATAACAATGTTCTATGTTTTGATCTAGAAATCTTGCATATTGTGCCTTTAAGAAATTTTGAAAACATTATTTCTGAATTATTTCATTATTTCCATTAAGTTTTTATTTTTGTTAAATGTTAAAACCTTTTTTTTTTTTTTTTGTTATGAGAACATTAAAGGTGCTGTATCTGAGTTATTGACTGTACTAAAGCATAAAAATACCATAATATGTTTGCAGATATTTAGGAAACATGCTTTCACATACTAGTTTCTCAAAAAAGCAATGCTACTGTCAGTTATTCTACTTTAAAATGTGCGCTCCATGTCGGAATGTCTGCTTTTGTTTTGGTCTGTGCGATAACGCACGTTGCCAATTTACCCAATAGAGGGTATGCGCGTGACGTCACCGTCAGCCGGAGTGACTGCGGTTACACCCGCTGAGTGGCAGCATTGGTTTTCAGCGTGAATGCCGCGAAACTCTCACACAACAGGCCCTCCGCCAGAAGTAGGGTCGGAGGAGGCTTGGCCACGGACCCCTTGGACATCCCCCCCTCCCTTCCAGACGGACTTGATAATAGCATGTAATTTTCTCACTCAAACCACTGCCTGCTGCTGCTACTGATTGCTTTCAGAGGGAAAAGCTGCCCATAACTGCTGGTCTAGGATCTATTTTCTTCGTAATAGTAGCATATTATCAGCAAAAAAGAGTTGGCAAAAGATCCAGTGCATATCTGTATTTGCGCTCATCAAATGATTCAATTTCCAACGTATTTTCGCTTCAGTGAGTAATATAGCCAATCACAGACACGTTTGGTGATTTCTAGAATGCAATAGCCAATCACAGGTGTTTAATTTAGAATCCACTCACCGCTCTAGTTCTGCACGTGCGCTAATCCTCAAGTGTAGACATTATGTAAATAAGAGATTCATTGTGTAGTCAGCTTCACTAACGGAACTGTGTGTTCATTGAATGAGTGACAGCTTTTAGAAGGGAGCGCTCTTTGCGCACTGTCTAGGTAATATAAAAAAAATTATTAATAGGTCTATAATATATTCAGAATTTGAATTAACTTAAAAGCGGCCACATACACGCTTCAATACATAGGCCCATCCGCATATAAATGTGGGATTCACTCTCGAAACTGTGATGACTGACAGTGATAAATATTGATGTATCAAAATCAGGCTCATATAAATGTCAGGAAAACACGATTCCTGTTATCCATCGATCACTGGATCTTGGAACACTATATCAAGTCCAACCTTTAGTTTAAACTGGTAACCGTTTGTTTTACTCACATTTTCCCCTATTAACTCCAGTCATGCAGCAGCTCTTCTGCCACTGTTCTGTTCTAGGGTGAAAGTGACGTCGATGCGGGGGCGGGGCAAACAATATTTTGAATTTGGACTGCAGTACTCATTTCAACCACTAACTGTCATTCTTACATACTGCACCTTTAAGGAAAGATTAAATTTTATAATTTTGCAAACATTTATGAGAATGTTACTTTTGAATGTTCTCTGAGTGTCCTGAAACAGGTAGCTAACATAAAAAAATAAAATTAAAAATTAAAACAGAAACATTACCTTTTCAACAACATTTCAGAAATAAAATGTTCCGTTAACTATCATAACATTGTGGCAATCAAGTGATTTGATTTGTTTTTGCTAGCGTTTGGAGTTAAAAGTTAAAGTTTCTATAAAATGTTTTTCGAAAAAAGTTTTTTGTATAAGAAATTTGTATAAGCCTGAAAATTAGATAAGAAATGCCATGGCCTATATCTACATTTCATGTCAAATAAGCAAACAAACAGCTGGGTGTTGAGTCACTGATTTGTAGGCTATAAGGAGCCTACACAACGAATGTGAATTGAAATTCATATTTAGAATATGTAACCATATGTAATAATGTTATTTCATAGCCTACATAGCCTACACAAAATCTTTAAATTAAACTGTACGCCTATTACATGTGTAAGAGATTAATCTGATATGCATACCATCATCACAACTGTGAGTGTGATATTGCTTTCAAACAAAAGTTAAACAAACAACAAATCGAGTAACTTGCCTTTTAAAGTGGCAGATAACTTGTCTATTTTTACTCCGTAAACAGCTCCAAATAAAGCCGCAGAAGTATCGAACGTACTGCGTCTCCAAGCAACACACAGTGGCAGTGTTTAGTTCCTGAATGAATCAATGTTTTAAATGAATCGGTTAAGTGAATGATTCAATGACTCACTCACAAAGTTGTATAGTAGTTGTTTAAGCAAATCGTCTGAATGAATGATTCAGTGATTTTTCAATATAATGTACATAAATCTAGTCACTCAACCAATCAAATTTGTGGACAGAAACTAACTGCTGTAATCTATTATTTATGTGTATATATATATATATATATATATATATATATATATATATATATATATATATATATATATATATATATATGTATTTTGCCAGTGTGTGTAGCAATTAATAGGCTAGGCAATATAGTGTTTGTTATGTAAAACATTTACATTTACATTTAGTCATTTAGCAGACGCTTTTATCCAAAGCGACTTACAAATGAGAGCCTTGTAGGCGAGCACCAGTGCCTTGAATTTGATTCGAGCAGCTATTGGCAGCCAGTGCAGACTGATGAAGAGAGGGGTGACGTGCGCTCTCTTCGGCTCATTAAAGACCACTCTCGCCGCCGCATTCTGGATCAGTTGCAAGGGTTTGATAGTGCATGCTGGAAGGCCCGCTAGAAGAGCATTACAGTATTCCAGTCTGGAGAGAACAAGAGCTTGTACCAGGAGTTGTGTGGCCTGTTCTGATAGGAAGGGTCTAATCTTCCTAATGTTGTATAAAGCAAATCGGCAGAAATTGTTGCAGTGATGTGGTCAGTGAATTTTAGCTGATCATCAATCACAACTCCAAGGTTCCTGGCTGTCCTGGACGGAGTTATGGATGATGAACCGAGCTGAATGGAGAGAGTATGGTGAAGTGCTGGGTTGGCTGAGACCACAAGGAGTTCTGTCTTTGCCAGATTGAGTTGAAGGTGTTGTTCCTTCATCCAGGCAGAAATATCTGTCAGGCAGGCAGCGATACGAACACCAACTGTGGGATCATCTGGTTGAAATGAGAAGTAGAGTTGAGTGTCATCGGCATAGCAGTGATAGGAAAAGCCATGTTTCTGGATGACAGATCCCAGTGATGACATGTAGATGGAGAAGAGAAGTGGTCCAAGCACTGAGCCAGTACTCCAGTAGCTAGATGATGTGACTTAGACACTTCACCTCTCCATGACACCCTGAAGGACCTACCTGAGAGATAAGACTCGATCCACTGGAGAGCAGTTCCTGAGATGCCCATCTTCACGAGAGTTGACAGGAGGATCTGGTGGTTAACTGTGTCAAAAGCTGCAGACAAATCCAGTAGGATGAGTACTGTGGATTTGGAAGCTGCCCTTGCCTGTCTCAGTGCTTCAGTAACTGAGAGCAGGGCAGTCTCAGTCGAGTGGCCGCTTTTGAAGCCGGATTGGTTGTTGTCCAGGAGGTCGTTCTGTTCAAGAAACATAGAGAGTTGGTTGAACACAACTCGCTCAAGTGTTTTTGCAATAAAAGCAAGAAGGGATACCAGTCTGTAGTTTTCTATAAGTGCTGGATTCAGAGAGGGTTTCTTAAGCAGTGGGGTTACCCGAGCCTGCTTAAATGCTGTGGGAAAGGTCCCGGTGTGAAGAGAGGAATTGACAATGTGAGTGAGTGCAGGACTAATTGAAGAAGAAATGGCCTGAAGCAGGTGAGTGGGGATAGGATCAAGCAACAGGAAGTGGGGTGGTTGGAAAGGATGAATTGGGACATTTCTGCTTCAGAGAGCATAGAGAAGGAGGGGAGCATGTGTGTGTTGATTGTTGAGATGTGTGTGTCAGTTTGTGGTGTGGAGAATTGGCTGCTGATTGATGATGAGGTTTTGTTTGTGAAGAATGATGCAAAGTCATCAGCTCAAACATGATATGAGGCTTCCTGGTTTGGGGTGAAGATGGATACATTTGATCTAGAAGCTTGGTATTTATATTGATATAATATATTGATATTTGATTGGATTACTGAAGAATAAGACTGGAGGACACGTGGCGCCCACATATTAGTCAGCTCTGGTTCCAGCGCGTCTTTTGGCAAGACCATTAAAACCCGAGAAGGGGTGGATATCTGGCTGGGAGCAGAGCAACAAAAGTTGTCCAACACAGCTGAGAGGTGACATCCCTGACATTTCACATTTATATTCATCTGGGCTCTACGGGAACATCACACAAAAGATGGAGAATGAGAATGAGGCCACAGTCTCAGCTTGGGGAGAGTAGCAGAGTATTAAAGCAGATGACTCAATAATGTGTGAAAAACAGATGAATGGGAGGGAAATAAATTAAGAGATGCAGGGAAAATGAAAAAGGGATTATGTATTATGGAGTTGATGGCCTGGCTATGAGCATAAAAACCTGTCAATTTTTCAATATCTAAGATCTCATTTGCAGTCATTGTACAACTTGTCATCTGAAGGTGACATGATCCAGTATTAGTCCTTTCCTTTATATAAGCTTGCACTTTAAAATCAGATTTGTGTATTAGATTAACATTGAATAAACTGTAATGGGATTCAAGTTCATTTAACATTTGCTTCTTGTGATTTTCTTATCATTAACAACCATCATTATAAATTCTCTGGTTAACTCGCTTTCATGTTGGTGGAGATTTTAACACCCCAACAATCTCTGTGGGCATATGGCGCTCCTCTGTATCACTGTAATGTTTGCCATATTTCATATGTGGGAGAGACTACAGCTCAAATACAGAGAAGGCTCGGCTGGCACGAACTTGTGTGTAGGGAGTGTGAAGGCATTTGGTCATTTGATTGTGAGCCGTGTGAAATCATTGCCTGGATGGCTGACAGCCAGCTGCCAGTGCCATCATTTGCAGAAATTAACTGTAATTTGTTTCCATCTTTTACATAATTACCCCACTGATAGTCCAGGTTTAAGAGATAAAAGAGGGGGTATATGCAATTTAAAGTAATGAAGATGAGCTTCAGTTAAAATGAGATGAGATGAGATGAGATGAGATGAGATGAGATGAGATGAGATGAGATGAGATGAGATGAGATGAGATGAGATGATGAGATGAGATGTTGATGAGATGAGATGAGATATGATGAGATATGATGAGATGAGATGAGATGATGAGATGAGATGTGAGATGATGAGATGAGATGTTGATGAGATGAGATGAGATGACTATAAAATTAAGATGAGATTGAGGATGATTTGAGACTAAGGATAGAGATGAGATGAGATGAGATGAGATGAGATGAGTTGAGATGATAGAGATGAGATAGAGATGAGATGAGATGAGATGAGATGAGATGAGATGAGATGAGATGAGATGAGATGAGATGAGATGAGATGATGAGATGAGATGAGATGACATGACATGAGATGAGATGAGATGTTGATGAGATGAGATGACTATAAAATTAAGATGAGATTGAGGATGATTTGAGACTAAGGATGAGATGAGATGAGATGAGATGAGATGAGATGAGATGAGATGAGATGAGATGAGATGAGATGAGTTGAGATGATGAGATGACATGAGATGACATGAGATGAGATGAGATGTTGATGAGATGAGATGACTATAAAATTAAAATGAGATTGAGGATGATTTGAGATTAAGGATGAGATGAGATGATATGTTGATGAGATGAGATGATATGTTGATGAGATGACTATAAAATTAATTTGAGACTAAGGATGAGATGAGCTTGAATTGAGATTTAAATAAGATAATATGAGATTGAGATGAGACGAGATGATGAGACCTAGAAATATTAGCTGAGATGAGTTGGATGAGATAACGACTGATTATGGATGAGTTGAGATTGAGGTCAGACTGAGATTTAGATTAAGAACGAGATTAGGTGAGGAGGAGTTGAGATGATTTTTAGTTTAAATAAAGTTAGATAAAGGATGACGTGAGAGGTGAGATTAAAATAAGATTATATAAGAAATATAAAATGGAGCTAAATTGTTGAAGTAAGATGAAGGATGATATGAGATGGAGCTTAATTGTGATGAGACAGTCGAGATGAGTTGAACTGAGGTGAGATTACACAGAGATTGAGATTAGATGAAGGGTGAGATATGAAATATGACTAATATTTAGAGTAAAATGAAATTAACATGAGTTGAAACTGAGAATTAGATTGAGATCATATTAAGGATTAAATGAAGAGGTGCTACTTAAAGAAATGTTTTTCATAAACACTTTTTGTTATATTGCTTGAAACACTTCACATCCTAATGGCAATCAAAAACAGAAGTGGTCTAAATATTTAAAAATGCACATTTATCTTCTGTGGAAGTCTCAGAACTAAAACTTGTCCGACTGCAATAATAGGATGTCCAACCTGCATGTTAACGCATTTGAATATCTCCGCACACCCTGCTCGGGCAGACATCACACGTCATCAGCGAGTTTCATAAGACTATGCAGAGTTGTAGACAGACGGTCACAGAGCGCCACAAACAAACAGCAGATACCATTTACAGTTCCTCCTGAACCAAAACAACCAGTTTATGCTGCATTAATGCCATGTCATAACCGCAATTACGAGATAGCAACCTGTGACGTTCTACCCGGAGTTGTTCATGCCCTCAGACTCGGATTTATGCATTTCTGTGACAACACTATCAAAGCCCCAATGAATATGCAGCAGTCAGGTGGTAGTACAAGTCAGCGCTACATACATAAGTTGTTTACATTCATTATTATTGTAATGTTATGTGCTTTGAGACATTAGGTATTTTAACACTGTCTCTCGTGATGCTTGCAGACTCTGCTCTGAATGTGCATGTTCATTTGTTTTGAAGGAGACGTGGCTTTGGCGAGCGTAGCCTATACTGAAGGGAGGGTGGGATCTTATGCTTACAAAGCGAGCTTGCTATTGCTTGCCTCTGCAAAATTGCTTACCCTACCTTTAGTGTCAGTGTAGTGTAAGTTGTTTTGGATAAGAAGCCTCTGCTCAATGACAAATTACCATCCAACACACATCCATAATGACAGAGGCTTGTGCACTCTGGACCAGCGTGGGTGTAGAGGTGAATGAAGAGGTCTCCAGTGAGTCAAAGCGGATAGAAGCAGGTCGGTGGCTGTGAGCAGAGACAGGTACACTTTCATTATAACCCCTAATGATCAGCCTATATTGACTGTTCCATCAGGCAGTGAGTGATGAAGATAAGAGGTGAAGGATGGACTGATGCTGAGACGAAAATGATGAGGACAATCGACCAGGCAAGGCTTATTTTATTTTTAAACACGGAGGAATTTTGAATGGCTCGAGTGATTGGCCAATATGGCATCATAATGAGGCAATGATTAGAATTTTTATCTGAAACTAACAATCCTTGATTACAGAAAAACAACCATGGAGAGGAAATGTTGTGTGTGGGAGTGGGTGAGTGGAAAAAAACTTCCAGAAAATTCTGCTTACCTGTTGCTTCTTTTTTTTTTTTTTTTGAGAGAGAGAGAGAGAGTGCTCATGGCCGCATTCAAAAACACTGAAAGTCTTTTTATCTGCATTTTCGGTAATGACATGAAATTAGCCTGTGTGTGTGTGTGTGTGTGTGTGTGTGTGTGTGTGTGTGTGTGTGTGTGTGTGTGTGTGTGTGTGTGTGTGTGTGTGTGTGTGTGTGTGTGTGTGTGTGTGTGTGTGTGTGTGTGTGTGTGTGTGTGTGTGTGTGGCAGTCATCCACTTTGCACAGCATGAGAGCGCCACTTTGTCTTAATCCACTTTGTGGTGACCTCACTCTGGCATGAAATGCTGTTGTTTGCCACAGAAGAAAAGCAATCCAAACCATTAAAATCTATCAGACTATATAGATTTACTGAAAGCAACGATTAAAAGAATGAAAGGAGTACAAGAAAAGGCTACATGCAAGGAAACATTGCTAATCTCTCAGCAGGGTCACCAAATCTAAGTGACTGATTTTGGTCATTCCCATTGATTTATGAAAACATTATTTCTGAATAAAACATCCATTTTAAAAAAACACAACAAAAAAACAATAATTTTCAACATAAACATTAATTTTAAAATGTTTTTCTTCGTTTTACAAAAGGGACCATTCTAAACAAGTAGTAACATTTAAAAATGTTAGACGAATAGGCCTATTCAACTCAAAAAGCCGGGTGTAGGCTATACTCTATACGATTCATAATAGTCCTTTACAACTGTTGCTTGTCAGACTGTGCAAATATGATCCCTGCTAAGCCATGTAGGTTCTCAGTTGCCATCAATGTAAGAGTGTACAGCAGTCAAAACTCGTTTTGTGGACGCACGCAAAAAGACTCGTCCGGAGTTTTACATTATGAATCCGTGACACGTTCAGTGACTGTGAGCTGCATTTACATGCAGGACAGAAATGGTGCCTAGCAAACAAAAGCAATCTCTAGCGTTAATTCTCTCACTAATTACTAAACTAATCTCAGTTTCTGTGCTCCTATTGGTTTTTGATTTGACGGTTGTTGTAGAAGTCACAATGCAAGTGTAACAAGGATAGACAAGCACTAACAAGGATGATTCGATAGGTGTCATCATTGTACAGTCACATACATGTCGAACTTTGAGAGAACCTTGCCAGAACGTTAGCCAATTATTCTGAGAACGTTAGCTGGGATGCCGCTTTGTCGGATTCGGGGGCTGTATATCTGCAGCAAACCAAAAAGCATGCTAGGATATAAAATAGATGAGGATAGAGTGAATTTGGTTAACATTAGCCAGTCATGTGCAATAGACGAGATTTCAGTAACCTCTAATGCTGTGTTTTCAGATTCAGTGACCTTGATGTAAATCTCCAGCTGTTCACATCAGGCCAAAATGCTTTCTGTAATATAAAACAGAGATTAGACATCACCAGATTGAATTTAGGTAACAATAGACACATTCTGTGTGAAATATAGAGGCGTAATGGATTTCAGTAACCTTTAATGTCACCCAAAACCTGTTGTTATCAGCACCAATCAGAAACCATAAGCATGGAAGTGTGAATAAGGCTAAAAGGACTTATTTTGTTTGAAATGCAATAAGACTTACTTGTTTTATGGACTTGTTAGCTGCTGTCACTATAGTTACAGATGATACTCACAGCTATGGCGAGAACAGCTGTGTGAATGTAGACAATAGGAGTCCAGCTAAACCATCTTAAAACCAGTGAACCACCGTAGGCCAATAACACAGTAGAGTATCCACACCATTGTGTGTGTGTGTCCTCCTTTACAGAGGATGAACATGTTGGAATAGCTCTTTCAAGGACACACATACACCATCTGAGGCCTCTTTCCTTTCCTTTGCAGGAAGCTGATAATCATAAGCAACAATGACATGTCATGTTCACCTTTGATTGACGAGTGAGTCTGATGATGAAGACCCTCTGATTAACTCAAAATAATCACAGATAAATGTCTTTACCTTTTAATATTCACTAAATCTGTTGGCCTCTTCCCTGGTACTCAGGGTGTGAGTGGCAGCAGAATTATTGGAATTGCTCAGAAGGTTGGAAAGGGGGTGGAACTAATCGGCCAAAACTCATTCTTCCACAGCGCTCTTTCTCATAAATCTCGAATCTGATATTTCCAGGGCTTCAAAAACATTCTGATGCCCTGTGTTATCTTGTGTCCTTGAAATGAGGAACATTTGCCTTGTTGTTGGCAGCCATATTATGATTTTAATTAATATGCTATAATATGCTATAATATGCTGTAATTGCTATATGTAGTGGCCAAAATTATTAGAACACTTGGCATCTGGGAGTCATCTTATTGGGCCTGGATTTATTTTTGCAAGAGGTCAATGACCCAAAACATTTTTACAACTATTGCCAGAACTACCTGCGACGGAAGGAATGTGCTGGAACATTGAAAATGATGGACTGGCCCCCTCAAAGTCCAGACCTCAACCCCATCAAGCACATTTGGGGCAAGTTGGAAAATAAACTGGACAGATCTACTTTCAAAGGAAAGCCTTTGGCTTCATTTGCAAAAGGCATGGGATAATATTGTCGAAGTTCACACAGGAAATATATTGACACTATGCCAGAGAGACGAGCTGCTGTAATTGCTGGAAAAGGTGGACATATCAAATATTAAAGTTAAAAGTGGATAAAAACAGTACAACTCACTTCATCTGATATTTGATGGTCAGAGCAACCATCTGCATGTTTCATGAACATTATGAAATGAAATCATGTTTGGGAGGCAAAAAAGGTCAATATTTTCAGATCAGTCAGGTGTTAAATAATTTTGGCCACCACTGTATAGCAGCTTCCAAAAAGAAAGATATTTGGCACTAATAATTTTTGGAAGCTTTTTTCCCTTCTGACAAGTGGTGAGAAAAATGTTTCAAATTGGACAGTTACATTGCAAGACATAGTCCCAATTTCAAATAATAAACTTGTTTTTTTTTTTTTTTTTTTTTTTTTTTTTTGCAATTCTGAATTGTCATATTGTAAGATATAAACTGTGAGATATAAAATCACAATTAGGAGAAATAAAGTTGTACTAATGAGATACTGTATCAAGTCACAATTACCTTTCTATTATTATTATTATTATTATTTAAATGAAGGCTTCAATGAAATTAATTTTATTGTTTTACGTCTTAATTTCTTATGATGAGCCCTTTAGAGCACAGCTTGTCCGCTTCACTGTTATGCTGTTTATTTGTACAGCTTTCAAATGGTGTCATAAAACATGTCCACCAGAGGAGATTGATACAGTTACTGTGTGCACATAAAGTAGTGAAATGTCCTCTGGTGCCAGCTGTGCCACTGCTTAGAGGGCATTAGCCATAAAAACATAAACATTAGTCATAAACATGCACTATATATATATATATATATATATATATATATATATATATATATATATATATATATATATATATATATATATATATATATATATATATATGTTTGTAACATACACGTTCAGAAATGTTATATGGGGCCCTCTTCTGGTAGTCGCATGTAGTTGCAGCTTTAGATTTATTTTGCCACAATCTTTTGTTTCCTTTTACAGTAATTGAAATATTCAAAATATGCAGCCTAGATAGGTTTTACTAATTTGCTGCACTTACGAGCATTTAGCTGCACAGATTAATTTTTGAAAGGAAAAGAAGTCAATGGATAGTAATAAAATGTCTTTTATTCTTCATTGTTGTGAAGAGATGACATTAGAAAAGTGTTGATAACATACATGTATTTGCTCTTTCCTTTTTCTCCTGCATCTCTTATTTTTTCCCTGGCCCAAATGGGTCCCGTGCGGTGTTTCCTGCTTCCTCATCCCCATTCTGCATCATGTCAGGCAGTCTATGAATGGCACAGGAAGCAAGTGGACATCCACGGCTATAAGGTACAGATAAATATTAGCATGCATTGGAATTTGGGCTACCAGGAAGAATCTTGCATGCTTAATTGTATTGTAGGCCTACTTATGTGAATGACATCAACTCATAAATAGACATTTACATTTCAGTCTTATCATGTTAATTATAAATTCTCACCCCGCTGGCATGAGAGCGAATGACCTAAAAGGACACAAACAAAACAAACAGGTGAATTTTACTACCATTTCCATTTAACAAACAATCAAGCCACATATAGACAAAACAAGACACACACAAATTCATAATTATGTAGATTCAGAATTGTGTTTGCAAGGTTGAATTCTTTGAGCTTATGTTGTTTTAGAATAAAACATGTTATTTGTTGTTATGTTGTTTTAGAATAAAACCTGTTCCTGTTGATGAAAGAATACCATGAAGAAAGCACTGGAATTCTCTTATTCAGGATTCAGATCTAAGTTATCTAGTTATCTTATTCAGATATCACTCATCACACTGTTTCTGTTCCGTCAAGTGTGTGTGTGTGTGTGTTTGTGTGTGTGTGTGTGTGTGTGTGTGTGTGTGTGTGTGTGTGTGTGTGTGTGTGTGTGTGTGTGTGTGTGTGTGTGTGTGTGTGTGTGTGTGTGTGTGTGTGTGTGTGTGTGTGTGTGTGTGTGCGCGCGCATTTATACCTGGTCTGATTGAGAACTTCGGAAAAAGTCTCCATATTTTCCATAAACCTGGTCTTATTGTGTTCCATAATCTCTGTGACATTGGGAAAAGTCTCCATATTTTCCATAAACATGATCTTATCGTGTTCCATAATCTCTGTGACATTGGGAAAACTCTCCATATAAGATCCTCTGTTAAAAACAAATACATCACAAGTATGAAAAAGAATGTGGTTCTTTTTTTTTTTTTGGACAACTTGTCAATATCTTACCTCGAGTTATTGTAGATGGGAAACGCAAGAGTGTAGCTGAGGATCAGAGAGCTGAGAGTCCAGACAGGAAACATGCTGTTCATCACACCAGCACTGACTTACCGAACAGAGTCAATGTCAAAGCAGAACAGAGTTGATTCAAGTTTATATATAATTTCCTTGATTATTCAAATGCTCATTAATCTTTTAGGAATCTGTATGTGTGTGTAATTCCCACAGGCCGGAGTGGGTTTTGTCCTTGAATAAGACGGGGACAAATATTATTAAAAGACATACAGAGAAGATTGATGAGACCTTACTGATGCTTACACAGCTTTTATTATTTTTTAGAAATTTATATTAATTGTTATATATATATATATATATATATATATATATATATATATATATATATATATATATATATATATATATATATATATGTGTGTGTGTGTGTGTGTGTGTGTGTGTGTGTGTGTGTGTGTGTGTGTGTGTGTGTGTGTGTGTTGTGTGTCTGTATATATATATTATTTTCTGAATGTGTTATCATTGCATTCCAATAGTATGTGGTAGTGACATGCAGTTATTTTCCGCACATTCTTTTGTTTCCTACTGTTGACAGTGTGAGTCAGTTCAATTCAATTCACATTTATTTGTATTGAGCTTTTCACAATACATATCGTTTCAAAGCAGCTTTACAGAAAATGTATGCGTCTACATTACAATTTAGAGTGATCTGTTATCAGAGGTGACTGTCCAAATTAAGAAGCTATTTCAGAAATGTACACAGCTAACTAAGTATTAAGAGTAATTGAAATATTTATGAAAATATGTGATGTTTGACAGATTTCATCAACCATACATTTTGGGGTACTTAAAATTTAAATAACCCATTAAACATTAAAGTATTATGCAATCATCATTATGCAATCATTTATACAGAACGTTTTTGGCATAAAAGTTTCTTTAAAATTGAGTCGAGAACTCTAGGGTTCTATATAGAATCTTTTCTTTTTCTTTTTGGCTTCTATGTGTAAAACAAATATAAATAAATGTAATGTATGATAAAACAGGCAACATTACTTGTTATACACCGATCAGGCATAACATTATGACCTAATATTGTCTTGTGTTTGCCATCCTATAAGTTGTGAGGTGGGGCCTCCATGGATCAGACTTGTTTGTTCAGCACATCCCACAGGTGCTCGATTGGATTGAGATCTGGGGAATTTGGAGGCTAAGTCAACACCTCAAACTTCTTGTTGTGCTCAAACCGTTCCTGAACCATTTTTGCTTTGTGGCAGGACGCATTATCCTGCTGAAAGAGGGAATACTGTTTCCATGAAAGGGTGTACATGGTCTGCAACAATGCTTAGGTAGGTGGTACGTGTCAAAGTAACATCCACATGGATGGCAGGACCCAAGGTTTCCCAGCAGAACATTGCCCAAAGCATCACACTGCCTCTGCCACAAACTCGCTCAAATCCTTACGCTTGCCCATTTTTTCCTGCTTCTAACACATCAACTTTGAGGACAAAATGTTCACTTGCTGCCTAATATATCCCGCCCACTAACAGGTGCCGTGATGAAGAGATAATCAGTGTTATTCACCTGGTCATAATGTTATGCCTTGATCTGTGTATATTCACAGTATTTTATCATCAACATAATAAAAGTCAATGGATAGTAATAAAAAACATTTTATTCGTAATTT
>CM031946.1:12620396-12697896 GCA_018749465.1 Paracanthobrama guichenoti
CTTTGCCTCTCATGATTGCAATGCTTAAAGTGACAAATTAATGACAACAAGTGCATTTATATCACACCATAGAGTGCATTTGGAGATGTAGATATCTGATTAGACCTTAACTTATAGTTAATTTAGACAGATTCAAGGAGGAATGGATGTTGGCTTCTGCAATACATTATTATGAGATTAAAAAAATTATGTTGTGTTACATGAAAAAATTGAATGTGTATATATATATATATATATATATATATATATATATATATATATATATATATATATATATATATATATATATATATATATATATATATATTGTGAGGAATAAATGAATATTAATAATAAATATTGAATACTTCAATATACAAACCCGATTCCAAAAAGTTGGGACACTGTACAAATTGTGAATAAAAAGGAATGCAATAATTTACAAATCTTACAGATATTTTATTCACAATAGAATATAGATAACATATCAAATGTTGAAAGTGAGACATTTTGAAATGTCATGCCAAATATTGGCTCATTTTGATTTCATGAGAGCTACACATTCCAAAAAGTTGGGACAGGTAGCAATAAGAGGCCGGAAAAGTTAAATATACATATAAGGAACAGCTGGAGGACCAATTGGCAACTTATTAGGTCAATTGGCAACAGGATTGGGTATAAAAAGAGCCTCTCAGAGTGGCAGTGTCTCTCAGAAGTCAAGATGGGCAGAGGATCACCAATTCCCCCAATGATGCGGCCAAAAATAGTGGAGCAATATCAGAAAGGAGTTTCTCAGAGAAAAATTATCATCATCTACAGTGCATAATATCATCCAAAGATTCAGAGAATCTGGAACAATCTCTGTGCGTAAGGGTCAAGGCCGGAAAACCATACTGGATGCCCGTGATCTCCGGGCCCTTAGACGGCACTGCATCACATACAGGAATGCTACTGTAATGGAAATCACAACATGGGCTCAGGAATACTTCCAGAAAACATTGCCGGTGAACACAATGCACCGTGCCATTCGCCGTTGCCGGCTAAAACTCTATAGGTCAATAGCGCAGGCGTTTTCTCTGGGCCAAGGCTCATTTAAAATGGACTGTGGCAAAGTGGAAAACTGTTCTGTGGTCAGACGAATCAAAATTTGAAGTTCTTTTTGGAAAACTGGGACGCCATGTCATCTGGACTAAAGAGGACAAGGACAACCCAAGTTGTTCTCAGCGCTCAGTTCAGAAGCCTGCATCTCTGATGGTATGGGGTTGCATGAGTGCGTGTGGCATGGGCAGCTTACACATCTGGAAAGGCACCATCAATGCTGAAAGGTATATCCAAGTTCTAGAACAACATATGCTCCCATCCAGACGTCGTCTCTTTCAGGGAAGACCTTGCATTTTCCAACATGACAATGCCAGACCACATACTGCATCAATTACAACATCATGGCTGCGTAGAAGAAGGATCCGGGTACTGAAATGGCCAGTCTGCAGTCCAGATCTTTCACCCATAGAAAACATTTGGCTCATCATGAAGAGGAAGATGCGACAAAGAAGACCTAAGACAGTTGAGCAACTAGAAGCCTGCATTAGACAAGAATGGGACAACATTCCTATTCCTAAACTTGAGCAGCTTGTCTCCTCAGTCCCCAGACGTTTGCAGACTGTTGTAAAAAGAAGAGGGGATGCCACACAGTGGGAAACATGGCCTTGTCCCAACTTTTTTGAGATGTGTTGATGCCATGAAATTTAAAATCAACTTATTTTCCCTTAAAATGATACATTTTCTCAGTTTAAACATTTGATATGTCATCTGTGTTGTATTCTGAATAAAATATTGAAATTTGAAACTTCCACATCATTGCATTCTGTTTTTATTCACAATTTGTACAGTGCCCCAACTTTTTTGGAATCGGGTTTGTATATATATTTTAAATAATTTGTTATGTTCACTACATCGTTAAGAAAATAAAAGGAAGACACTACAGGTTGAAAAGGTTTTTTTATAAAAAAATTTATTAACTTCCACTAAACATACATCAAAATTTACACATCTGTTCTCAATTATTTTATAAATAATATTACAGAATGTATAGTAATTTATATGTGTATGTACACATGGATATAGTGGGTATTCCCTCTATAGTGTTGCATTTGGTGTCTTACAATAGCCTATACAAATAATTTTTATTAAATAAATAAACACTTGGCAAAGTTTCATAGGAATCATATCTCAAAGGAATATTGTAACACTAAAATTCCAAATGAAGGCGATGATGAAGATTCAATAACAGAGTATTTATTCCAAACGTGATAAAAAGCCAATATGCAAGACAGAGTGCACTTGACAAACAATACCAGACACTGAACAGAGGAAAAGGAGGAACTTAAATACTCAGATGATTAACCCAAATGACAAACAGCTGTAATGATTAGTTAGTGTCCATGGTGACTGATGAGTGGCGGAAAATAGAACAAAGAAACACGTGATGTGAGAAAATCCATGATAATGAAACTAAACTGCTGGATTATCCTAATATTAAACAGAAACATTACAACACTACTCAAAAAAAAAAAAAAAAAAAAGAGCATATTGAGCATATCTTATAACATAACATGCATAAATCAATCCTGTTTTTATTACAGAATATTCCAGCAAGGCCAAACACATCACTTCACTGTAACACATTAGTGAACCTTCCACTACAGTCAAACCAAAAATTATTCAGACACCAGATATATTTTTTTCTAGTGGGTGCAGTGGGTGTTATCAAGATATATTCTTCACACAGTGGACTACCAGTAAAATTGATAAAAATTCGGGATCAAAATTATTCAGACACTTGACCATATTTTGCTTGTTTTTTCTTGAATTGCTAATGTGACCTTTTACACCACAGACTGAACAAAATGAAGCATTGCTTGGTAATTGGTTGAGCTAAATTGGTATGATCTAATTGTGTACTTAAATTTAACAGCTGACAGCTGATTGGTTGATTGTAATCCATTGCATACCTTTATCAAAGTTATCTGACATTATCAAGATGAATTTGTTCTGACAGTTTAACTCTGAGTTCTTGTCATAATTTATTACCATTTTATAAACTGTAGCAAATAAACTGATAATGTGAGAAAATGTTGAAGATGTCTGAAGGTTTGGATTGACTGTATATTAAATGAAAACACCATTTCATCATTATTTGATCATTCAGATTCATGCTTTATTTCTTGCCAATTCCCATTGGATCACTGGTCATGTCCCCAGCAATCTCATTCCCAGTCTGTAGAGATGACCCCAGGTTCAACAAGGAACAAGTGGAAAGAAAACAAATCCTTCGGCTGAAATGAGAGAGAAGTGTATTTCAGGCACCAAAAATAATGAATGAGGATTTAAATTAATATTCTGTCCTTTTGTCAGTAAAGAAATTATTTAAAGGGCATTTGCTGTATAATACAAATTATGACTCTGATGTGTGTCAAAAAGATAGGAAGGTGGTGATGCCGAGAATGGCACAGGAAGACAGAGGCAGGAAGTTATTTGTTATATTTTATGGTAACATTTCACCAGACATTTCAGATTTGATATTTGTGTGGAAAGGGTTCATGAAAGCTCAGTGTCTCCATTTTATATTAGTGTGGTCTAACAAAGACCAAAAACACAATATAATTGTTATCAGTGTAATTATGAATAAAACAAGCATTCTTTGTGCAATTTTTCCTTATGCTATGAGCGCAGCATACATCAATGAACAAATGTTAACACCTTTAATTAACACTGACTTTATTTTTAACTGCAAGGAAAACACACAAGGACACATTATAATATAATATAATAATATCATATAATATAATATCATATATAGATTATTAAAAACAAATTAATTAAATGCATGACTTACAGTCTTGTTCGTGTCCCTGCTTCGGATCTATGGAAAAGTCAAGACATTTTGGGTTAGAAGAGAGAATTGTTTTAGCATTTAGTAGGACTCTATGGGATTGGATCAGTTGTCTACCTGTTTGTTGGATTGGTCTTAATATACTCAGTGGTGTTCCTCTCTGTAATTTTGGGGAAAATCTCCATATGAGGTCCACTGTTGAAAAGAATAAATCATTAGTAGAAAGTGTGGGGGATTCAATTTTTTGTGGATAATGTGTGTGTGTGTGTGTGTGTGTGTGTGTGTGTGTGTGTGTGTGTGTGTGTGTGTGTGTGTGTGTGTGTGTGTGTGTGTGTGTGTGTGTGTGTGTGTGTGTGTGTGTGTGTGTGTGTGTGTGTGTGTGTGTGCGCGCATATATACCTGGTCTGATTGGTCTTGAGAACATTGGGAAAAGTCTCCATATTTTCCATAAACCTGGTCTTATCGTGTTCCATAATCTCTGTGACATTGGGAAAACTCTCCATATAAGATCCTCTGTTAAAAACAAATGCATCACAAGTATGAAAAAGAATGTGGTTCTTTTTTTTTTTTTGGACAACTTGTCAATATCTTACCTCGAGTTATTGTAGATGGGAAACGCAAGAGTGTAGCTGAGGATCAGAGAGCTGAGAGTCCAGACAGGAAACATGCTGTTCATCACACCAGCACTGACTTACCGAACAGAGTCAATGTCAAAGCAGAACAGAGTTGATTCAAGTTTATATATAATTTCCTTGATTATTCAAATGCTCATTAATCTTTTAGGAATCTGTATGTGTGTGTAATTCCCACAGGCCGGAGTGGGTTTTGTCCTTGAATAAGACGGGGACAAATATTATTAAAAGACGGAGAATAAGAGTGATGGGACCTTATCAATGTTCTGAAAAAATTTGGGAGCTACAATGGACCTAGATATCACAGTTTTTAAGTTTTAGTTGCATAGTGTGACAATACAGTGATAGCTTGATTTCCAGGAACTACCACCATGTGGTTTTTAAATATGGACAATTATCCTGGTGTAGCTGACATATTTTTACTACAAGCTTATGGGATAATTCACCCAAAAATAAAAAGTTTCCCCATGATTTACTCACCCTCAAGCCATCCTGGGTGTATATGACCTTCTTCTTTCAGACAAATACAATCAGTTATATTAAAGTTATATTATAAAATGTCCTGGTTCTTCCAAGCATTATAATGGCAATAAATGGCAGCCCAAAATTTGAAGCCCAAAAAAGTGCATTCATCCATTATAAAAGTAATTGTAAGCATTTTGAACTGCGAGAGGTGTTACACTTTCTTCGTAATTTGAATACAGAAGGCGGTCTGGCAGGAGCTAGGTATTTTACTTTATAAAGTTTTAAATATGTATATAACTTCCTTCACAACGCATCGCTACTTATGATTGTAGTATGATTTAATAAAAAAAATTAATAAAGGTTTTAATACAGTATCTTAATATTTATTACTATTGTTAATAATATTATTGTCTAGTTTTTGTTTTTATTATAATATTGCATTATAAACATCAGACACATATTCATCACACAACACCAATGGAGTGTCAGACTTCATTACTTTTAATAAACTGCAATTCGCAGTTCTGAAGACGCAAGTTAACATATTTTAATTTCATCACACTGTGTACAGCTCAATGTGTCAACCAACGCAATGACAAAACATGCATTTATAGCCCCACCGTATTACAGTTACAGATATAGGTGAATCTAAAAATGTCCAGTTAACACTTAAAGTAATTTGAAACAGATTTGTAAGCGGTCAATAACTGAACGGTGGTTCTGCAATTAAATATTATCAGCTTTGAATTTAAATATTGAAGGGACAGCATTTATGAGAAATCATAATTTCTTTTTTTCTCATTTTTATATATAATATAATATTATAAATAATTATATCATATATAATTTAAACAATTATGATTAGGAGCATTGACAAACAATTTCAAAACTCGGAATGGCAAAATACACATCACAGAACATCACATGAACAACACATCATTATATAATCCTTACAATATGGTTTCTAGCTTCAGCAAGATGGATGAAAACAAGAAGTAAATCCTGTTTACTCTTGCATCTGCCCAGGCCAGACTGTGACCCCATGGGGGTATCAACTTCTTATCGGAAGTCCTCTGCTGAGAACATGCCCTTGGCCCGTCGCAGGATGGAATCTTTGGAGGCGTCATACGGATGCTCTTTTGAAGGAATCTCCAGCACAGCCGGGATGGACTGCATGTGGGCATCTATAGCATGACGAATCATCTCTGCGATGAACTGGTTGATGAGGATGATGCCAATGTCACTGCGAGCCAGGAAACTCCTGTAAATGAGGAACATATATAATTGATGTTGAAATTCGAATTCAAATTACATTAATGGACTAAATTATGTAATTAAAATTTTCAGTCAAAATTTGATTATTGGCACATAGTGAAGGGGTGGATTCTGAAATCCACTGCTGCTTCGATATATATATGAAAATTTTAGATTACATAATTTAGTCCATAATGAGTCCATATATATATATAGTCTATATATATATATATATATATATATATATATATATATATATATATATTTAAACTTTCTGGTTATGATCAAAACTCCAACTTGGAGAAATCAATATCTATCCTCCTACATATTAAGATGATTTAAATGATGTCTTCAATGATTTTCTTCATTTGATTGTTTTCTAAAGTCTGAATGCATCTTCCATCACTAGAGAATAATGTTGAATATTGTCTGTACCTCTTACTGAGAGAAAGCGCATGTTTATCAGTATGTTTTGGGAAACTTTCTGGTCATAGCTTGAGCTCAACCAACTCCAACTTTGGAGAAACTGCATCTGTGTATGTGCACTAGTATTCTTTGTTACAGATCAGTATTTGAGGTAGATTACAGGCATCCTAGGAGATGGGGTGACTAGTTTTCTTTGCAAGCTGGTGCCTGCTCCAGACTTGGAAGGTCACTATATGCCTAATTCCGGGGTGAAAGTGTCAACAAGTGATCTATGGAGACGCCAAGCATCTGATTAACTGACCATGTGTGAACATTTAATATGACTAACTATTTTCTCTTAGATCAGAATCATTCAGAGCTAGACCTTGGAAAAGAGTTAAATTGCTGTGCAAAATGTATATATGCAGAGAGCACAGCCTACGAATTCCTTGTGAGACTTGAAGCTGGCTTTTTCTGATGAAGCTGAAAAACTATTCTTCAGTCACCTTTTTTTTCTTTAATTAATTGCAGTCCTGACTCCTGTCTTCATTCTTCACATCTGGTCTTTTGTCCTAAACTGTTGTCCCTAACAATAATCTTATTTATTTATCTTATTTTAATTAACCTTTATTTTAGAGTTTAAAATATATATATATATATATATATATATATATATATATATATATATATATATATATATATATATATATATATGTATATATATATATATATATGTATATATATATATATATGTATATATATATATATATATGTATATATATATATATATATGTATATATATATATATATATATATATATATATATATATATATATATATATATATATATATATATATATGTATATATATATATATATATATATATGTATATATATATATATATATATATATATATATATATATATATATATATATATGTATATATATATATATATATATATATATATATATATATGTATATGTATATATATGTATATATATATATATGTATATATGTATATATATATATATATATATATATATATATATATATATATATATATATATATATGTATATATATATATATATATATATATATATATATATATATATATATATATATATGTATATATATGTATATATATATATATATATGTATATATATATATATATATATATATATATATATGTATATATATATATGTATATATATATGTATATATATATATGTATATATATATATATATATATGTATATATATATATATATATATATATATATATATATATGTGTGTGTGTGTGTGTGTGTGTGTGTGTGTATATATATATATATGTGTGTGTATGTGTGTATATATATATATATATATGTTACTTTGAAGGCGTTTGTCTAAACTAAACGTTTCTTATATATATATATATATGTATATATGTATATATATATATATATATATATATATATATATATTAATATATACTATATATATATATAGATATATGTGTATATATAGATAGATAGATAGATAGATAGATAGATAGATAGATAGATAGATAGATAGATAGATAGATAGATAGATAGATAGATAGATAGATAATTTGATGCGATAATGATAACATCCTTCATCAATATTATACATATATTTGTATTTACGATTGCATATTTTTCTTATTTATTCATATATATGATTTTTGATTGTAATATATGATTTCAAATCATTCAGATATTTAACATATTGTCTCTTACTTGAAGGTCTCCTCTATCTCTGTGATGCTAGTGTCCTTTTCCACCACCAAGAAATTGGGTTTTCGGTTTTTATTGAGCTCTCCGATCCCTCCGAGGAGGAATCCGGTACATGTGTCTTCATCCCCTATAACGGCGATTAATTTCCCCCGTCCAGGCATTGCGAGTGTTTCTTATATTCGCTCAAATAAAAGACAGAATGGATTAAATGTTTTCCCGTCCTGAAAGATCATATGCTTCAATCAGCTGACTACTGAACTTCCGCTTACTACAACGTAGGTGCTTTATTTAGACAGCTGATCTGGGGTCTGCACTGCTTGTGTTAATGCAGTGCACTTCCGCTTTGGTGATTATGACAGATCTGATCCTAAATCAGCAACAAGTACGCGCACAGCCTAAACACTGGCAGAATTATGACACAATAATCTACATTTTAATCCCTTTGCCGATATTATCACATATTGTACATTTCCGAAGAATAAAAGCATAAAAGTGATGTAAATTATACAGCAAAAGCATTATTTTTCTGCGATGACGCTATATACACGCGACTTTTTTTTGTCAGTCACGTGAGGCGAGGTGTGAAGGAAGACAACAGTGTAAATTCATCAGCACTAAAATGGTAAATATAATTGTTACTTTGGAGGCATT
Organism: Paracanthobrama guichenoti; assembly: GCA_018749465.1. Taxonomy (NCBI): domain Eukaryota; kingdom Metazoa; phylum Chordata; class Actinopteri; order Cypriniformes; family Gobionidae; genus Paracanthobrama; species Paracanthobrama guichenoti. The sequence continues at coordinate 12,629,414 of CM031946.1, forward strand.
TGTCTAAACTAAACGGGTTTTTTTTATTTATTTTTTTATGAAAATGTTTTGTGTTGTGCGCATGCTTATGGAAATCATAAGAAGTGATATTATATATCATGTGATGGAGAAAGCCGTAATGAATCATTAAACAGATGATCTCTGCAACTGTTTAATTCCTGCATTACCTTGTGTTGAATCGCAGACCACCGCCCTGACCCAAGGTTTAGAGAGAATACCCGATCAGATTGGGTATTTGGTTATTAGTGAGGACGGTGTACTTGCGGTAAGTTATTAAACATTTAATAAGCATTCAAATTAATCACTTTACTTATTGCAACTACAGTACATAAAGATATTACGTGTGTTGAAAAGATAATATTAAGCTGTAAAGGAAAAAAAAAAAAATCCAAAGAAAGAATAAGAGAATTGTCCAAACATACAACACTGGGTCTTTGCTCTAATTAAAACTAATTTTATGCATATAATATATGAACATATGCAATTTATAATTTTAAATATTGTGTGTGTGTGTGGAGATAATTTATTGGTCTGTGTCAGACAATATTAGGTATTTAATTGTGGACTCTAGTTTTTGTTAAGGGGTAAATTCTTTTGTAAAACTCTTGTCATATACAGTCCGCAGGAGAGCTGGAGAATGACGAGCACACGGCAGGAGTGATCATGCAGATGGTCAGAACTGCCTGTCGTTTCAGGTTGCAAGGGACAGCGGAGCCCCCTTTCAAACGCATGTCAGGTAAGAAACATCGCTTGGACCTCAACATGCCACCTAGTTCTCATTGAGCCTGTCAGAAATGTGTGTTGGGTCATTTTTTTTTTCACCCTAAAATTTTTATTATACATTTTGCAATATCTGGACAGCATGATTTATCACTATACTACAGTAAATTATTCTCAAATTCTGTGTAAAGCTACCACTTAATAAATATCCTGATGTTACCGTGTGGTTTTTTTTTTTTTTTTTCACAGTGATGTTTGAAGATTACGTTTATGCTGTGACCATCTCAGGACAGAAAGTTTTTGTAGTCAAAAGGCAGAACAACCAGCGGGAACCTGTTATTGTGTAGTAAAGAGGATAATATGGACTGATCTTAGCCACTTTAACAAGCTCAAATTGGTGCCCTCACATTGAAACCATCTGATGTTTAGCACAATCACATTTAATTTTTTTGTAGGACAATGTTATTACACCAATTTAGGGGCCTTAGCTGGTGTCAGGTGTATTTGACCTGAACCTGAGTAAGTTAACATGTTTTCTTGTACAACTGCAATGTAACATACTATGGTCACTGGATTCATCTGATCCCAGATTAAATGCTGTCAATATTTTAGCCCCAATTTATGCTTGAGTGGTTCCAATTACTGTATTAATGGAGATGACTATAGATTTGTATTTACATTTAACCCACACAATCTATTAACATACAGCTTCCTCATACAAATACAGGCATGTTTTGACGTAAGGACCTGCTCATCACATCATATCTTTATGCAGAAATCTTAACAGACTCCTGTGTTAGCCACGGTTTATTTTTGACAATATTACACTGGGTGTTATAATTACATTATGAGTTTCATATTCCAATCTTAATGTAAAGTGTGAGCACTTGTAGTGAGGTGTTATGATACAATGTTATTTTCTCTTGGATCTGTGAAAGCAGAAACTTAAGTGCACTGAATTGACTTTTTACAATCTGTTTCCAAATGTGTTTCATTAACAGGCTTGAAATCTTTGAATAACAGCATTAACAATAATATATTAAATAAAGTACTATGCATTTTTGTTTTGTTCTTTTTCAAGAATCATCTCATTTTGAATAATTAAATTCTGTACTATAACCTTTAATTTAGAGTTTAAAATGTATCTGTCATGATCTTAGGCTTATTTTTATTTATATATATATATATATATATATATATATATATATATACACACACACACATTGTAAACAAACAAAAACATTTAAATATAAATATATAATAGATTTAAATTATTCTAATCATGACATAATTTGGAATAAGAATAGTTTTTGTTTAATTAATCTTTACTGGTCTGACACGATTTATGAGAGGAATTCTGAAAATTACTAATCTTATTGTTTCACAAATGCTTTATGCTTTGAACCCCAACAATCTGTCTTCCTGCAAAATACTGTACCTTCTTTCATTTTCTGTTTCATAGTAGTACATATTTATAGTATACAAGGCCAAATGACTAATAAGCTCATGAGGTTTTAAAAATATCTGAAAAGGGTGACAAAGGAATGAGAAATGGGGAAGAAAAATGAAGATACGTTAGAACAGGAACTGATTTGCAAAGTCCTTAATGTGAAGTTCAAACCAGCAAAGAACATTTCAGCGTTTCCTGTACTGCAACACTCATCTCGCATTTCATAAGTTTATTTGCTCGCTTATTTGCATCTGATTTACAATATAAAAAGTCCAACTCTTTTAGTAATTCTCCATTTTTATTGCTTCGATAGTTCTTTAGATAATCAGTCTAGTCCCTCATCGTGTCCAGTTCTTTGGGTGGCATGTGGCTTGAACATACCACTGCAGTACAAAGAGGGAAACTACAGCAATTTTGCAACAAGAGCAGAAGATGTAACGGAAGATGTACTACTTTTAATACACTAAATAAAAATGGCTTTGTAGACTGTGGAGGCCTAGTTTGCCTGTCAGGTTGTTCACTGTTCTGTTTGTTAGCAAACACTAGCAGCGCTGCCTCTCTCAGTTCAACCTGTTCAAACCGTGCCACTTTGCACAGTTTACTAAAAATTATTGGATGCTAATACACATCACTCTCAAAGTTTTGCAGAATTTACATGGTCTGTGTCATGGGTTTTTACACTGCCAGAGGGCCAAAGGGAGTGCAAAATGATCCATGGAAAAGTTGGTAAAAAATAAATAAATATGATTTGATATTACATTTTCATTTTGCTTACTAATGTCTAGACAGAAATCATGATTATTTATAATTTTTGACAGCGTTTAAGAGTAATTTGATGGTGGGTAGAAAAACAATAGTTAAAACTTAAATTTTCCAGATAATATTTTCTTTATACATGAACATATATAGTTGCCTAATATGTTAGGAAGGGGCACGATCGCCATATTTCTTACTTGTGTCATGCAGTGTTTACCCCTTGAAATTATTAGCATTTTCATTGTGAAATCTGCACTTGAAAAGGACCTGAGGTCTTGGAGATGCATTCGCTTGAAAGCTCTTCAAAGTTCCAGAAGGTGCTTACCATTTTGGAGAGCTCTTCCACTGACTCTTCTATTAACTCTCTGTCATTACTGTCTACTACATACAGTATATGAGGCCCTGCAAAACAGACAGCAGTCTGCACAGGTGAAGACTAGACGACATACTGAGAATATCCATTTAAAGGTGCAGTAAGCAACCCTAAGGACGGCATATTTTGGTTATGTGAAACATTGTGAAAACCAGTGTTACTCAACATGTGTAGTGCAAGTCTTTCATATAGGCTCCATAAAATTTTAATGAGAACATTATAATTGTGTGCTTGGGACATGGCTTTTAATGGAGAGACTTTTGTTTTTGTAATCAGGTTCTCAAAAATTATATAAAAATTTGGATTTAGATTTATCAGCCAATATATCGGTTTTCTGTTTTCAAATAAAGAATTATTGATATCGGCCAAAATATTCATATTGGTGCATCCCTAATCATAGATTTTATTAGTATTTTGTTTTTATTTTTATATTTTCTGCTTTCATTTTAACTTTAGCTAAAGTTTGTTTTTGTTCACCTATATGTTCTGTAAGTAGTTTCTCCATAGGGGTCTGAGCTTGTCCTGACCACCAGTGGGATATATGGTGAAATCCACATTAAAACCTGTCACATGAATGAATATGAATTAAATTCTTAATACAGTACTTGCTCATTCATTCCTGGATTCAGACTATCCATATTTAGTCATGTATGAAATGATTTTTAACTGACAGGATGCTTTTGTAAAATGTAGGCTTTACTGAAATGAAAAGACTCGCCAGTTGTTGGAATGGTAGTTAGTTTCTTCCAGCTTCAGTTTGTACAGGACAGTTGTTTTTACAGCCGTATCCAGACCAACTGAAATAAAAACAGAAAACAAGACCAGAAAACAGTGAAAGTGATTTGAATCAATGCATGTTGTATATGCACTCATATCTCATTATACACAATTTTACAACTAAGCTATGAAAAACGAAGAGGAAATAATGTCTTGACAAGCTGCAGTGTTTTGAAAATTCCTGCAAATATAATATAAAGTGAGCTAAAACCCCATACGCCTTTTCACACAGATATTTTCCACACCATTTAGAACAAAACATTTGAACATTTCAAACTAATGTTCTTTTTTTCTGTTATTATTAAACCAGTTAGCAAGGAAAAGGGTTCATTGTTGATTTAATGTAAAATACATTTCACTTTAAGAGCAGAAATAGCACAAATAAACAAACTTGAATTATTTTTACAGAAAGACGTGCGTGCTACACGAGGTGGCGGTAGTGAACTTTTAATTTTGCGGAAAAACACAGAAGAAGAAAGGAAAGGTACTTCATTGAGGGAAAAGATGCTGCGTTCCTATTCTCCTACTTATACTACGACCTAAAAGTATGTAGGTCGTACTTTTTTTACGTAATGTACTTTTAATGTAAAAGTACATTAAATTGATTTTGTGGGGAAAAAAAAGTACATACTTTTGAGTGTGTAGCAAAAGAGTATGCAAGCTTTGGGACATACTACTTCGTCATCTTTAACGGACTCTGTCGCTTAGTTACGTACGTGCAGCCCGTCACCTTTAAACTGCCCTGTCAATCATCGTCACAGTTCAAATCCTCCACATTAAGTTTAATTTCCTACCGTATCGGAGAGAAATGTTGTAGCACGTCGATTTGCCATTCGTGGGTCTTTAATGCAGAGACTCTCCTCGTGTGTTTAAAGTTTAAATATAATGATGCATTTAAAAGTTAATGACCAAACGTATCATTACAAAAGTTTACAATGCTGCTGCAGGTGAAATATAATGTGGATAACATTGAATAAATATCTTTTCGTGAGGTTAAATACACTCAAGAGTCAAGCCCTTAATCTAAACCTCTCTATTTAACCGTCGGACTCGCACGTCCGTCATGTTTGTAGTTTTTTAACACTTTTTTTTATCCGCGTTTGTCGTTCTAATCGAATCCTCGTCCAACTCGAAATGGGTTGTGGGCAACATCAGCCGTTAGAGTTCTTTTACTGTCGATCCCACTTCGAATTCTGAGCGGAAATAGTTGACCATCCGGGTATCTTTGGAATACTCTTTTCAACATACTACGATTTGGGACATACTAATTCTATTTTCGAATACTATTTAGAATGGATAATATGCGAATTGGGACGCAGGGAGAGACACTGTACGATGACTAAATTATTAATGCTCTTGAATTTTATGTGTTTTGCAAGTTGACATTAAATTGATTTTGACTATTTAATATGGTCATTTTAGGCCGATGGAAGTGAAAGAGGAAAGTGAACTGGGCGTGGATGAGAAACAGTATTATTAATTCACAAAATAAAAACCTGTTCTTTCCTCTGTATTTTGTTAAAGATGTTACTATATAAGAACCACAGCTGTTGTCCCAGTCGTCAAGTTCATAAACTCATATTTTGTGGTAGTTTGTCTTTATGTAGTAGCATGTTTATACATTATATATATATATATATATATATATATATATATATATATATATATATATATATATATATATATATATATATATATATATATATATATATATAAAATTATGTATATTTAAAATAAATAAATCACACAAAATTTGTTTGATGTATGACTGAGTTATGTTATTCTGAAAAACTTCAAGCACATATGCTAGTTCTCGTATAGGTTTTACAACTATAAACTGAATCACTTTAATTCTATGTAGAGCGATAAATTCTCTTGAAATAAGCAAATGTCTCTGCTGGCCATATCTTTAGCCATCCAAGTTGGTGTATTGCTCTTGAATTGATTTGTGACTAATTAATGTTCATATAGGCTTAAATGAAGTCAAAGAGGAAAGAAAAGAACTGCGTGTGGATGAGAAGGAACCTGAGTATCAAGAACCTTTTAAGTGCCCCATGATGGAAAACAATTTATCAGTAAAAAGAACTCAAAAAACAAGAGCCAAGATCTATAACCTGCCCTGTGAGGAAAGAGCTTTGCACATAGAGGACACCTGAACAGTCACATGAAAGTCCACACAAGAGAGAGACCTTTCACCTGGTTGTACTGTGGAAAGAATTTCAAAAATGATACCTCAAAGATCACATACTAATTCACACTGTAGGAAAGGCAATCATGTGCCTTCAGTGTGGGAAAAAAAATTAGTAATAATAAAAAAAATGTAAAAACATAATCTCTTACACTCTGGGGTAAGACCATACATCTGTGATCAGTGTGAAAAAACATTTATTTTGGCTTTTCAACTGAAAAGACATCAGACAGTTAATCTAAAGGAGAAGCCGTTCTCATGTTCTTCATGTGGAAAGAGTTTTACACAGTTGGATTGTTTGAAAGCGCACCAGACATTGCATATGGTGTGAAAGATCATGTTTGCTGACGCATTATTTGCGACAGCACCAAAGAATCCATACTGGAGAAAAACCTTACGAGTGTTCATACTGTGGAAAGAGTTTCACTCACAGAGGATCACTGACATGAGCACATGAGAGAGTTCATACTGGAGAGAAGTCATACCACTGCTCATCATGTGCTTCAGCCAATTAGGTGGTCTACAGACCAATTAAAAAAAAAAAAAAATATATATATATATATATATATATATTGCTCAGTGCTGAAAACATGTCTTGGATTAGTTACAGAAAAAAAAAAAAAAAATTATTGTATTGTTATTTGGTTACATTCAGGGTGAGAACATTTTGCCTGTTTTTCCCCAGCCATTTTTTTCCACCATAGGCCTGTATTGAAATTAAATTGAAACAAAATATATTACCTATATATAGACTGTAATAGCTATTACTGTAGAAAGAAACATTGTAATTAGATGTCCGTTAAATAGTAGGCTAATTATTTATTTAAAATTGGAACTGTAGCCTAACTGCTGCACCTTTTGAACTGAAGCTAGTTTGATCGATCTTGAAAAAATGAAAATACAATGCCCCATTGACTTTCATAGTATTTATTTTTATTTTGATATATACTATGGAAGTCCATTGTGCCCCACAACTGTGTAATGTAAACTTATTAAGTCAATACAACAGGTTTGGAGTAGCTAAACTTTAAATCTTGAATGTTCATAGGCCTACTGCTCTTTTCTATACAGTGAACGCATACAGTTTAGTCTATTAACAATCACTTACTATCTTTCCCTATATGTTATTGTATTCTAAAAGCCCAAAGGTGACGAACTTTTCAAAATAATAGCATCGCAGTTTTGTTCCTCCCATCCGAGTCGGGATGCCCATCTTTATCGTGGGATCGGTGACCGAAAGACTTTATATAAAAATAAATATCTTATAAAATAAAAAATATATATCATAAATATATTAGCATTTAAAAAAATCCAACATTTAAATTAGCATGGAAGTTATTTCACTATGTTTTCCCTGCTCGATTCATGATTCATATTTCATTAGTAACATTTGAAAAAAAAAAAAATTTTTTGCATATTACATTGGTTTCTAATAAACTTCACTTGTAATATTTATTTTGCAATACTCTTAAACTTTTAATTTTCCCTGAAACGTCACTTCCACACCCGGAAGCGACTGCAGCAAGTAAACAGGACACGTACTCGGGTAAATTTCTTCCTTGAAATACAATACAATGATATAAACTGCAAATGAAACTAAGAACACATTCAGTTAACGCTTTATTCACAATGCTTTTAAATCTAACGTTAAATGTCATAATGTGGTATTTGATGTAATATATTTATTCTCACACTTTTACAACATGCTAACTAATTAGCTACAGACAACAAATGAGCAGTAAAATATAGTCAATATTAAATAAAAAATGAACAAAAGCAGTCTCAAAGACTAACAACGTTAAATGAGAAAAAGAAAACGTTAAATGTCAAATTATGAATGCTTTCCATGGCCAGGGCTTTCAATGGATAATTCTAAAGTTTGAAACAAACATTATTCACAAAAGGATTATAAATTAATTTAATGTAAAAGCGAGCAGCTATTACATACTGATATTACAGATTTATATATGTATATATTAATTTAGTTTTAAAGCAAACTCCAAATATTGTGAAAAGCTGCTTACAGATTTTCCACATTGCACTTCTTTATATATAGAAATCTTAAATCTGAATTTACTTTGCAGGTGGAGATCAGATCAGAGAGTATGAAACCAGCCTGACAGTGATACAGCATGGACAAGTTTGGTATGAGTTTTGGCGGAGGTCCAAGCAAGAAGGAACTTCTGGAAACCATCGAAGTGCAGAAGAAACAGCTTGTGAAGTATCAGACGCGTTTTAAAGATGTTGTCAGGGCGTACCAAAGCTTACTTAAGGAAAAAGAGGCCTTGGAATCCAGCCTGAAAGTACTGAGCATTTCTCAGGAGGTCGATTTAAGCCAACGTGGTGATAACCTGCCGTTTGGTGGTGCTACAGGAAATGCTGAACGATCATTGCCCTCCGACCTTGGGGATGACCGATGTTCGCTTCACAGTGAAGACAGCCAGGATACAGCAGCCTCTGCTGAGACAGCTACTAGCGTGACCAGCAACAGCACTAAAGGAGACCAAATAGAGGAGGACCAAAGCTGTGCTGTAGATGGAGCCACTGCTGGAGTTGTACATGCCTTACCCCAGCAATCTGAGGAGGCAAGTGGGTCTGAAAGTGGCATCAGCACCAGCAGCAGTGGATGTACGGAACCGCCACCACCTGCAGCCGACACAGACCGCCGTGTCATCCAACTAAAGACGCAGCTGTCCACCCTGACCAGCTCCTTATCAACCGTCACTCAAGAAAAGTCCAGAATGGAAGCGTCGTTCCAGGCGGACAAGCGGAAAATGAAGCAGGAACTAGAGGAGCTGCAAGCCAGGATGGAGGAAGAGCAGAAGCTGCACCAGATGGAGCTTCAGAACCTGCAGGACCAGCTTGCGGAGAGCAAAGCCCGTGTCATCACCCAGCAGCACGAACGGGAGCAAGAGCAGGGCAATCATGCGCTCATGCTCCGAGAGCTTCAGAAACTCCTGCAGGAGGAGAGGGGACTGAGACAGGATGCCGAACTCAAACTAGAGGACTCGCGGGAGGCGTTGGCAGAAGCCATGCAGGCAGTAGACAGAGGAATAGATTACGAATCGCAGCTGAAAGAGATCACTCAGGAACGAGAGGAGCTTAAGAAGAGCCTGAAGGCTGCAGCGGCGGAGAGGAGTAAACCTGACCCACGTGTTGAGGAGCTCCAGCAAGAGATTGCAGACCTCAAAGCTCTCTTCAATCAGCAACTTCAGCAGGAAATCAGAAAGGTACTTTTTAAAAAGGCCTTATCTTACAGTTTTGTTAGGTTAGCATTCATTCTAGTCCTCATTAAAGGGATAGTTCACCCAAAATGAAAATCTTGTCATCATTTACTAACCCTCAAGTTGTTCCAATCCAAACCTGTATGAGTTTCTTTCTTCTGCTGAAGACAAAATAAGATATTTTGAAGAATGTTGGTAACCAAACAGTTGTCTGTAGCCATATGTTTTCCCCCATACTATGGAAGTCAATGGGGACCATCAACTGTTTGGTTACCAACATTCTTCAAAATATCTTATTTTTTCTTCAGCAGAAGAAAGAAACTTTTTTTGGGGGGTGAACTATTCCTTTAAGACTACAGTAACTTTCCACCCCACTTAATTAAACAGGCTGTTTTTGTTATTCAACTTTTGAAGTCTCCATGAAATCAAAATTGACCTTTCTTATTCAATATATTTATTATGGAATATTGCAGTATTTATTATAAATAATTTATCATGCACATCATTATTTATTTAAATTCATGAGCTTTCATAATCTTTAATCAAAGTAACTTCCCCTCCCTCTTGCAACAACAGCTCTTCTCTTCTCTGATGACGTTCACTGGCCCGAGGGCAGGACAACCTGTCACTCACATGAGATCACAGCAATAGCAAACAACAACAAACCATCCAATCAGTTGCTGATGGACAAAATCAAGTCCTGAATTTTTTTTTTTTAAGAAGCCGTTTCATTTGGATACACATCACAATAGAGATAAGACTCTATAAGATCTCAACTTCCATTTCATGCTGACTTTAATAGTGTAATAAGTGTGTGCATATTATTTATCCTGCTTCACACTGTTGTTTTTGGGGACAGGCCAAGTTGTGGAATACTGAATAGGAAATGTGTAATGCATGATATATCTGTACCAGCCTATATTAGATTTGGTTTGAACTGAAGTCATAGTGTAATGGAAGTAGCGACAGATCTTTTATGTTGTGACATACATCCAAGTGAAATGGACTACCTGAAAAGAAAGAAAATGAGACTCGGTTCTACACATCAGTTGTATACTGAATGGAGGCAGATCTGAGTTGATTGTAAGAAAGGAGTGGAGTTTAAGCAGACTACATGATTTGTGAAGTCCAGCATACGTCACGAGAGAATTGTCGTTTGGCCGGAAGATTCAGTTATGATATTTTGATAAAATTTACAAGGTAAAAAAAATGAAACGTGCAAGGATGAATGTTCACAGCAAAGTCAATAACGTGCATTTTAAAAATAGAAAGGGTGAATTTCCATTTCACGTTAATATCGGTGGTATCGATTCATATTAATATTTAAAGCCACTAATAATTTAATAACACTGTTCAATGTAATCGTTAGTAAATCTCAAAATGTCTACATTCTGTACATGAGGCATAAATTCACTTAAAATGATACAAAATGGTTTATTTTAGTGTTTTATTTTTCATTTACTCAAAATATAGAATTTTGATATCGACCATTTATCGGTATTGTGGCATTCCTAGATAATCTCATTGTGTCTGCTCACTTAATCTTAATTAATTGGCCGGTCTGATATAATCATACTATTTCATACAGTCCTGTTTGTGGATGGCCAGTGTCCTGCAGAGTTTTGCTCCAACACACTTTCCTGGAAATTTCTGAAGACCTTGGCTGAATCCGAAATCACCCTGTATACCCTCAAATAGGGCATTATTTGAGGAGACAGCCATTTGTAGTTGTGTCCGAAACCATAGTGGATGTATTCAGCCTGTGGTTCAGGTGTGTTTAATTTGAATGGAAGCTAAACTCGGCAGGATAGTCGCCCTCCAGGACCAGGATTGGACCCCACTGGTCTATTGCTAAACATTTATTCTTATTTCTTTCTTATATCTGTCTATGTAGGTGACACAGGCAGATGAGCTTCTCCGAGAACAGGCACAGATGGAGGAGGCACGAGTTGCCAGCCTTGAGGAGCGAGTATCTGAGCTCTCTGAACTGCTGGGTGCCTGCGAGAAGGCCAGACAGAAGGACCAACAGAATGCTCAGAGACTGCGAGAACGCATCCTTCAACTCGACACAGAGAACAAAACCCTCGCCATTGCAGCTGTCAATAGGACGACGACCTCCGATCTAAACATCGATGACACCAACTTGAACGTGGACCTGTTAAAGGACAAACTCGAGAAGGTAAAGAAGTTACTCCTACTGGCTGCGCAAAGATCTCAAGACCAGAGTCTGGAAATCGAAAGGCTGTTAGAAGGAGAAAAGGGCCAGGAAGTCTCAGAGGGAGAAAAGGCGTCAGTGCTCCACTACCAACAAGAGCTCCGGCAGGTAAAGGAGGAGTTTGAGCGCTACAAAATGAGGGCTCAGGGTGTTCTGAAAAACAAGAACACAAAAGACGGCAGCCAGTCCAAAGAGTTAGAAGAAGCACGTGACCAGCTGGCCGAGCTGAAGGAGAAGTACATCAACCTTCGCATTCTTTCAGATGAAGCGGAAGCGCAGCACAAACGGGACCTGGAGGAGCGGCAACAAGGGCTTGTAGCGCTCCACCAAGCACACAAACAGGAAGTCGAAAGGTTGGAGGCTCAACACAGGGAGAATTTCTTGCGACTTGAGGAAGAGTTGCACAAACAGAGAGATCGCACTATGGCCCTGCTTGCAGAAAAAGACCTCGAGCTGGAGCGACTTCGGGCTGCGGCAATGATCACTTTTGGAAGCCATCAGAGGCACACTACAAATAACAGCACAGTGATGGAAGGAGGTGACCTAGAGGAAGCTGATCCAGAACAAGAAGAAAGTGACATTATCGCTCAAGCTCTAAAACTAGCTGGGCCCAACGAGCCAACTTTATTGCTTTATGCTGAACAGCTGGCCCGCAAAGAGGTGGAAGTGACCGCCTTGCGCAAACAAAAGCATCGCCTAGAGGAAGACTTGCACCAGCTCCAAGGAAAGCTGATTGCAAAGGGGGAGAGGCATGAAGAAGAGATTGCTGAGCTACGGTGCCAGCTGGACAAGCATATTCGGGACCAGGGAAGAGATGGGGCCAACCTCGAGTACCTCAAGAACGTAATTTATAGGTTTCTCACGCTCCATGATACCAGGGGTCGCCAGCAGACGCTCACGGCCATTTTGACCATTTTGCACTTTAGTCCTCAAGAGAAACAAGCCGTGCTGAAGCAGCAGCCACACAATTGGTGGACGACAGGGATGAGATGATTCAAATGAGTTGAGAAGAGACTTTATGGTTCAACTGTGCTGAGATAAATGTTTATTTTTATTGACCACTTTTTTGTGTGCAGTGTGAGAAGTTACCAAATAACAGGAGCGACAATGTTGATATGTTTCCAGTAATGACATATATACCCCAACTATTGCATGACAGGATAACTTTATGAAAATGGTTTGAGTCCAGTATTGGACAATGTATTGTCCATCATGCAATACTTCCCTCCTGTGCAACGTAATATTAGATCTTGATGCTGTGTCTTCAATCTGTATAATCAACAGAGTTGGGTGCAGCAAAATATGGTTATTGATTTTCTTTTCTTTTTACTGGAGACCTAATATAACATTATTTGGATGAAAGGTTAACATCTACAGAATGGGTTATGCCAAAGACACCGTCAAATGGACTTTACAATGACATTGAAAGACTTCTAAGAGGATAACTAGCAAGTAATGCCTTGCACTTTTCATATGTCGTCATGGTGATCTCCATGCATACGTTTAACAAAAAACTAATTCCATGGGTTCTAATGAGAATATTTCTTTAAAAATAAAAAAATATTCATCAGCTGCTTTGAATTTGCAAACATATAGTTTTGGTTGATTCTGTTTTTTCCTGCCATAGTCTAGGGCATTTGATGAATACACCATTACCTCATATATATATATATACATTTTATTTTTTGGGTTTTTTGAGAAAACAAATTACAGATAATTTTCAGTGTCTTCACGGTTTCAATCTTCTAAATAAATTTTATCAGTCAGATAAATGTATCTCTTCAGCATTTTATGTTTTTATATTAGTGTAGAACTACAATATATACCTTAACAATATATAAATACAAAGTTTGATACTTTTTTATATTTTATTGTTACATTTTCAGTCACACAACACAATCATTTTTCCTCAGCTTGTAATATCATTAAAAATAAGTATAAAGTAATCGTATGGAAAATTATTTTCTCTCCACTACTAAATGCTTAGCTGATTATTATTACCCCATGTTGCATTATAAGCATGCTGAAAAATTTACAATGAAGACTTGTTATAAATGCTCCTTGCATCATTTAAGAAATACCATACTATTCTTACTATTTCTGCCATTAAAAAAAAAAAGAGAAATACTAATAGTATGCTTTTGAATTCAGCCAGTGTTTCCCAACTGCTCATTTTGTACATGTCCCCATTGATAAACTCAATTCAGTTTATGAGCACTCTACTAATGAGAAGATGAGTTGTATCAGGTGCATTACATTAGGGAAGCAACCTAAAATGTGCAGTGTTTAGGGTCCTCCAACTCTAGGACTGAGAAACATGAATAAGCATACTGAAAAATAATCAAACACCTGTCTTTACATCCAAACTCTTACTGCTGGTTAGTTCAAACATAGACTTTAATAATACATTCCCAACCATAAAAACATAAAAAAATGGCTCTTTCAAACAAACATTTTATAATATTGAAAAAGAGGCAAACTTTCAAATTAAACGTGCATCCATTTTAATAAATAAAAAGAAAACTAATCAAACACAGAATATACACCTACATTAACATAAAAAGTGCAGTGAAGTTCAAAACTGAACAAAAAGTGCTGTAGAACAACCAAACAAGGCTCAGGCTGTATAGAAAAAAAGGAACATTTGTGACTTGCAAACAATATAATATACAGAATATCTAATAGATGATAGTATTGTATTTTAATGACCATCTCCAAATCATAAAATTTATTATGAAACAAACTAATGTGACCAAGTTTCACTGTCACTGCTCAGTCATTCATAAATCCTGGACTATATTATACTCTCAATAATGATTATTAATTAAAATAAGTCTGGTTTTAAATTAGTCTTAATCCAGAGTCTGTTAATCCAGCCCTGATTGAGATCAAATCTAAATTGTCATAAAATTGCCTAGACAAATAGCTTCTAATATAAAAATAATAAAAACAAATGGCCAAATGACACTGTCAGGTTTACTACAGTGCTCCACAATGTCCCCAAGTAATAACTAACACTGTCACTGGAATAAAAACATTGATATTAAATAAATAATATTGAACATGTCATACATATGAATATCATTGACTGCATATGCTAAATAAATGCTTAATATGCTAATTAAGAGTCAATTTGTTCATCCTTTTATGAATCTAATATGACTAAATGTTGATTTATAAAATGTAATATTCTTGCAGTGCTAAATGACTGCAGGCTTTAAATACTTGGTTTAGCAGATGTCTCAAATATGAAGCCTAGCTGAAGGCTTAAAATGTTAAGAATCAATGTTTTCTGTGTTCTTCTTGTGTAATCTAGAACCTTGTATAGTAATATCTGTTGTTTCTCTTCAGTACTGTACATCCAAAATGAAAGGCCTCGTAGTGGTAGTGTATGGGTTTACCAGAAGAAGAAATGTTGGTTGACACCTGTTCAGGTGTCATGGGTTCATATACGGCTGGTGTATTCCGGACAGACAGTTTGTGTATGTCAGTGGATCTGCTGGTCAGCGTTCACGTGGGTCTGATTGTCATTGTCTGTGTAATACTGTCTGTAGATCCTCTGGCAAGGAGCTGATGATGGTCTGGATGTATTTCTCTAATCTCTCTAGAAGTTCTTCTTTCACTGGAAGCTGGTGTTTTCTAGCTCTCATCTGTGTAGGGCATATAAATGAAGAGAAAAGCTTCATGCAAATGTCAATGTAAAACACAAAGGTCCCTATTTTAACGATCTGAGTGCATGGTCTGAAGTGCATGGCGCAGGTGCACTCAGGTCCGAATCCACTTTTGCTAGTTTAACGACGGAAAAAATGGTCGCCGCGCCAGACGCATGGTCTAAAAGTGTTGAAAGACTGAACGCTTCTCCAGAGAGAAATCCTTTTATTTTTAATATTTAAAACTGTTTGTGTGCTGCTGCGCATCCCTGTGTGTGTAATAAGCAGAGTGTACGCACCTTGTGCATCTGCCTATAGACCAATAGTCTACGTATAGAAAATGACATGGATACGGTAAAAATCATTAGATTAAAAAAGATTATTTATTTATATATTATATATATATATATATATATATATATATATATATATATATATATATATATATATATATATATATATATAGATGACTAATTATAAATAATTATCTATAATAGATGTTATTTTCAAAATGTTGTCCGCATATTACAATAGTTTGTAACCCTGCGATAGGGCTGTGCGTGACAACCGCACCACCACAGGTGGTCGGCCAAAAGCAGTTTTTTTTTTGTACGTGAATGCTGTTTTACGTGAATATTAATGTAAAACGTAACGAGTGAAGCGCAAACATTTATTTACAAAATAAATAATAGGTTCCCAATTAAATGTTACATCGCAGCCATGCATTCATGCTGAACGAAAGAGGTAGGCTTTGTGAGGTGAGCTAAATTTAAGCTTTGCCTGCGTTTTGAGATCTGGTCATCTGGTTTTCCATGAATTTAACAATAGGCTTACTCCTTTTTATTGTACTGGACATGGAATCGCTTACTTATTTTCCCAAAACTTCATTTAACCTACGCCTCTTACACGGGATTATACACGTTTCTTCTTTTTATTTGCTTTTAATTAGGAGTATTCCCATCATTTACTGTGGTAGAAATCAGTGCTGTAGGACAGATACATTTTATTTTATACTCTATTTAACACAGTTTGTGCTTGTTATTATACTTAAGGTGCGTCGAGTTTATGTGTAGGCCTATAGCACATTTCATAAACGCCGGAGAGTTAGTTTCGCTTTCTCTCGCAGCGCATAATCGTCTAAAGTTCTTGACCCTGCGGAAGATAATTTCGTTCTTCACAACTTTTACTACAAGCAGCAATCAGTTTTGGAACATCAGGAAAAAACATGAAGATATTAGAAAAACAATGTGTCCCACCCTTTCTGCGCAAAGCGGCATATGAGCACCTCTGTGGGGAAATATAAAACATTTAACTTAATTTTCTTATATAATTTATATTACCATGATTTACTGATTGTTTCACTGACGGAAGTACTAAACTAAACACGCATCCTAAATGGATGTTTGAGTCTCATTTATATTTTTATTTTCAAAATGTATGCTATATATATTATATATTTTAATTAAACTTAATCTTAAACTTTCAAATTTTCATTCAGTGCCAGCAATTTAATCAAACCGAACTGCTTATTTGCAGAAATCATTCAACCGTTGTTATATGTATAGCCTAAAGCACGATTTAAACCAATGTGTTTCATACATTATAACTTTTTCCCGATCGTCTTTTGCAACCGACATGCGCAATTGGTCTATAGGTGCATATTACTAACGCACCTTTTAAATAACATAAAAAAAGCTGCGCTATTGACTTTAGACCAGGTTGGTGCAGTCTATTTCAGTTGCCTCAAAATAGCAACATGCCAACAATGCGCCTGGACACACCTCGTTTTCAGACCAGCATGCTCATGAGCGAACAGATGGGCGTGAGTGCATTTGCCATTTAAACAATGTGGTGCTGGACATGAAAATGATAACTGCGTCAGGCTGAAACTAGCAAAAAACACTTGCGTTGCATCTGGAGTCGCATTGCACCGGGTGTATGATAGGGCCCAAAGAATGCACTTTTAGTGTGAATTCACAATCAGATTTTGTGAATCGTGGAAGAAATTGTGCCGCGGTTGTTTAAGTTTCACTCACCAGTTTCTCCCGCAACTTCAGGATGAGGTCAACAATCTCTACCTCTGATTTGTCTTTGGTCCACGTCAGCAGATCCTTAATGAAAACAAAACCAGAATCAAACAAATTAAAGGAGTCATTTATTAATGAAAATTAGCGTTATTCTTTACTCACCCTCATGTTGTTCTGAACTCGTAGGATTTTCTTTCTTCTGTGGAACACAAAAGAAGGATTTTGAAGAATTGTACTGGTCGCGTTTTCCCATGCAACTCAAAACAGACTGAAATTTAAATCATTGTTGACTGAAAATCTTGACATCCTGCTCTCAATGGTTTCTTTGAGTTCTTTTTAATAATCAGTTGATCCATTTTCAAAACCTGATGGAATAATTTGTTCATGAATCTGGTTGAGAAAATTTTGTTAATACCAGCTTAGATTTCAGTCTGTTCCTCACTTGTGATCATACAGATTCAAAATGGCGCCGCTGTGTTTGGTCGCCGTTCAGGTCGCTCCGCGAAGACTGTGCTTTTATTTACTATTTTACTTTCTTTTACTCTCAGTTTTTACAAACTTATCATCTGCATTGATCTACTACGACAGCAAAACTCTTTTGGACATTGGTTACCTCTACACTGGACTGTTTCAGGACACTTTCGCCGATCCTCTGTGGCCATCTGAGATTCTTCGGAACGCCGAGTTGAACAATGGACAGAGCCAGCGGCGTAGAACAAAGAAACACCGTGGGAAACGTGCTGGTATCCGTAACAGACTGAGGAAAAGGGCATTCAGACCTCCTCTCCCGAGCATTCTTCTAGCAAATGTTCAATCCTTGGATAATAAGATGGACGATCTTAGAGCCAGGATAAGTTTTCAACGGGACATGAGAGACTGTAATATCTATTGTTTGTCTGAAACATGGCTCACGCCCGCGTCCCGGACACAGCTGTGACGCCGCCGGAGACTTCTCTGTTTTTCGGATGGACAGAACAGCCGAGGCCGGTAAATCCAAAGGCGGTGGAGTGTGTTTCATGATCAACAAGAAATGGTGCGATCCCAGGAACATCACCATTCTCTCGCGGTCCTGCTCACCTCATCTGGAACATTTAACAATCATCTGCCGCCCATTCTATCTGCCGAGGAGTTTTCTGCGGTTGTCGCGACCGCCGTTTACATCCCACCGCAGGCAGACACAGCGCTGGCTTTATCTGGCCTTCATGATGTTGCCAGCGGCGTCATAAACCAACATCCCGACGCGGCATTCATTGTCGCGGGTGATTTTAACAAAGCAAACCTAAAGAAAGTCCTGCCAAACTTTCACCAGCACGCCTCCTGCCCCACACGAGGAGCAAACACACTGGATCACTGCTACTCTCCGCTTAAGAACGCCTATAAAGCGCGGTCACTTCCAGCGTTTGGCAAATCGGATCATGCCGCCATTTTCCTCACTCCCGAATACAAACAAAAGCTCCTCCAGGAACCCCGGTGAGGCGGAAGTTAAGCGTTGGTCACCCCACTCAGAGACCGCGCTACAGGCAGCTCTGGGCGATGTGGATTGGGACATGTTCCGAGCGAGTTCAGCTGACGTAAGCGAGTTCACAGACGTGGCGCTTTGCTTCATCAACACGCTTACAGAGCAAGCCACGCAAACAATAACAATAACGTCCTTCTCAAATCAGAAACCGTGGGTGGACAATTCAATCGCTGCTGCAGTGAACGTGACGCACGACTGCTGCTTACAACGCCGGTCTCCATTCAGGGAATATGAATGAATACAGATCGTCCTGCTATGCTCTCAGACGAGCAGTTAAAGCCGCAAAACTCCGTTATAAAGACCGAGTGGAGTCTCATTTCCAACTCAACGACTCGCGCGCGCATGTGGCAAGGTCTGAGGTCCATCTGTTCCTTTGGATCTAAATCCTCTGCAGAGGCAAGCGTTGATCCGTTGCTCGTGAACGCGAGTTAAACTCTTTCTATGCTCGCTTTGACTGTAATCAGCGCAACGCGACTCCGCCAAGTGGCGCGTTAGAGGAAATTACTCAGAGCAGCAACAATCACGTGATCTCTGTCTCGGAGGATGAAGTTCGGAGGGCACTCAAGCGTGTGGACGCCAGGAAAGCTGCTGGGCTGGATGGTATTTCAGGTCGTGTTCTGCGGTCCTGTGCTGATCAGCTCACCGGGTTGTTTACATCTATCTTTAATGAGTCCTCACTACATCTGTGGTCCCCACCTCCTTCAAAATCCACCATCATCCCTGTCCCTAAGAACAGTAAACCCTCTTGCCTAAATGACTATCGTCCAGTGGCTCTCACGTCTATAGTCATGAAGGTCTTTGAGAGACTCATTAAAAACACCATTTGCGCCTTCATTCCTGACACTTTGGACCCTCTTCAGTTTGCCTATCGTCCCAATAGATCGACTGAAGATGCCATCTCTCATGTCCTCCACTCCTCCTCACTCACATCGACAGCAAAAGTGGGAACTACGTAAGACTGCTATTTATTGACTATAGCTCAGCCTTTAACACCATAGTTCCCACCAAGCTAACCTCCAAACTCCTGGATCTCGGCCTGAATCCTTCTCTCTGCCACTGGATTGAGGACTTCCTCACTGGCAGGCCTCAGGTGGTGAGAATAGGCCAGTCCACCTCCACCTCCATCACCCTGAGTGTGGGAGCTCCACAGGGCTGTGTCCTGAGCCCCTGCTCTACTCTCTCTACACGCATGACTGTTTGTCCACACACAGCTCCACCTCTATCATCAAATTTGCTGATGATACTGTTGTCCTGGGCCTCATTTCCAACAACAATGAGACGGCATACTTGGACGAGGTGGAGCATCTAACATCATGGTGCCAGGACAACTGTCTCTCTCTGAATGTTGGCAAGACCAAAGAAATGATTGTGGACTTCAGGAAGAGACAGCAACGGACATACTCCCCCTCATGATCAGCGGGTCACCAGTAGAGAGAGTGAGCAGCTTCAAGTACCTGGGAGTAAACATCTCCGAGGACCTGACCTGGACTGCTCACATTCAGACACAGGTGAAAAAAGCCAGGCAAAGACTGTACCACCTGCGCCAGCTGAGGAAATTCAGGGTTTCACCAGCTATCCTGAAAACTTTCTATTTAGGGGCGATAGAAAGTGTTTTAACTCAGTGCATCACAGCGTGGTATGGGAACAGCACCAGTCATGACCGCAAAGCCCTGCAAAGAGTAGTGCGCTTATCCGAGCGTATCTCAGGGTCAGCTCTCCCGTCTCTGCAGGACGTCTACACCAAACGCTGCAAAGGTAGAGCTACCAAGATCATCAAGGACTCTAATCACCCTGCAAACCCTCATTTCACGCTGCTACCATCTGGTAAGCGCTCCAAGCCTGATGGCCAAAACTGAGAGACTCAGGAGGAGCTTCTTCCCCAGGCCATCAGACTCCTGAACTCAATCACTTAACATCACGTGACTTCACTTCAGGATAAACATCGATACACTGACATTGCACTGCACTTTCTGTTCTCGTTGTTACTGTGTAACAACCTGTCATAAACCTGTTTGCACATTATACTCTTTATACATTTGTTAACCACATATTTATAAGTCTACAGGTTACTCACTGCACAGTCTACTTCAATTATTTTATTCCACTTTATCCTTATTTGTTACCTTTTTTTTCTCTTGACTTGATTATTTATAATTCTACAGATATAGACATATATATATATAGAGAGTTTTTTTTTTTTTTTTATATATATCCTATTTCTATTATAATTTCTTCCTTGTGTTTTTAACTGTGAATTTGCACTGTCCATGGAGCGGACCTGTTTACATTTCACTGCCGGTTGTATATTCTGTATATAACTGTGTATGTGACAAATAAAACTCTTGAATCTTGAATCTTGAAAAGACTAGCGCATACACTACTGTTCAAAAGTTAGTTTTTTAATGCATTTGAAAGAAGTTCCTGAAAGGGTTAGTTCACCCAAAATTGAGAATTCTGTCATTAATTACTCACCCTCATGTCGTTCCAAACCCACAAGACTTTCGTTCATCTTCAGAACACAAATGAAGATATTTTTGATGAAATCCGAGAGCTCTCTGACCCCTCCATAGACAGCAACACAACAACCACTTTTAAGGCACAGAAAGGTAGTAAAGACATGGTTAAAATAGTCCATGTGACTCCAGTGGTTCAACCTTAATTTTATGAAGTGACAAGAATAATTTTTGTGCACAAAAACAAACAAAAATAACGACTTAAATACTCAATTTCGTTCTAGCCTGTGGCAGTCTCCTACGCTGTTTAAGTTGTAAATACAATGCAGAGCGCTTTCAAATTCTACAGCAGCCGATGCTGTTCATGTGAGCACCACAACACATGCGTGTGTTGATGACGTGGGAGCTGCACTGTATTTACAATGTAAACAGTGCAAGAGACTGGCACAGGCTAGAACTAAATTGTTGAATAAAGTCGTTATTTTTGTGCACAAAGTATTCTTGTCGCATCATAAAACTGAAGGTTGACCTTGAAAGTGTTAATTCAATTGCTATCTATGGAGGGGTCAGAGAGTTCATCAAAAATATCTTCATTTGTGTTCTGAAGATGAACGAAAGTCTTTTGGGTTTGGAACGACATGAGGCTGAGTAATTAATGACAGAATTTTCATTTTTGGGTGAATACATGTTCACTATGGCTGCATTTATTTAAATAAAAATATATAGTAAAGCATAAATATTGTGATCTATTATATAAAGTGTTTTCTATTTTAATATATTTTATAATGTAATGTATTCCTGTGATGGCAAAGTCTTCAGTGTCACATGATCCTTCAGAGATCATTTTAATATGCTGATTAGGTGCCAATTTCTTATTATTATCAATGTTGAAAACAGTTCTTTAATGAGTAGAAATTTCCAAAGAACATTATTTATTTGAAACAGAAATATTAACATTATAAATGTCTTCATTCTCACTTGTGATCAATTGAATGCATCCTTGCTGAATTCAAGCATTATTTCTTTAAAAGAAATCTGCCCACAAACTTTTGAATGGCAGTGTTCGTTAAATAGACTACTGTTGATTTTTGACTACTGATTGATTTTATTGTGCGTTTGCATCATTTTTGTAGCTTCAAAGTCTCAGTTTACATTCAGTGTTATTGCATGGAACAGAGCGACCAGTTCAATTCCTCAGAATTTCTCTTTTGTGTTAAACAGAAGAAAAATTCAAACGAGTTTGGAACAACTTGATGGTTGGATTATCATTTTTTGATGAGCGGGTCCTTTAAAACATTCTTTATTTGCACATACACTCTGAAGTGATAATAATAAAGATAGTATAATAGTATGAGAAGAGACTGAATCCAAATCCAATATCATACTCACAGCTGCACAGATGGCCTCTAAATGAAGACATTCCACTTTTTGAGTCATCTCTCTGTGCCTGAACCGATACCAGCCATCAAAATTTGGCGAACGGAAGAAACGCCTGAAAGTCACATATAAACAATTATATTATATGCACAATTAACAGAAAGTTTCAGTCATTAGCTCCCAAATGTTCTGGGCTGTGTTTCTCGAAATGATCGTAAGCCTAAATAGAACGTACAGATTACTGGTGCCATTGGGCTTACGATGCTTTTGGAAACGCAACCCTGGCATGTTACCTGTACAGTCCCATCCAATCTCCTTTCAGCGTTAGTTGCGACCCTGCTTGCTCCATGGTCTTCATGAACTCGTCCTGACTGAATGACCGGATCTGAGGAGGTGTCTGAGACATAAAAACAGACGTAACCGTTATGTTTGAGGTCCAACATAATCATTTTAAATGCCTTATATACTGTATGTCTTCTAAATCTGATCTACATCATCTTGAACCAACCTTCCATGGAGACATAGACCTCTGCGGTGGCATGAGGCTTTCCAAATACTTTTCCTAAAGATAAGAATGGGTGTGAAGCTCATGACTGCTTAGTGAATGAAATAAAAGCTCTGAACAAAGGTGCAAAAGCACTTCACCAGCGGAAGAATGAAACTCTGCGTCTGCTCCAACAGATGCCGCCTCAAAATGGTGCTCTGCACCTCTGACGCCTTTTTTTTCTGGATACCCTGAAGAACAATTAAAAACCAAAGCGAGTCATATACATATATTTTAGCTTTAAACTTCAATATTTCAACTGATATCAGTAGCCCACCTTTAAGAGTCGTTTGATGAGAGCTTTGTCTTTGTGTAAGAAGGCCTTGTATGCTGTATAAATACCTTTATGGCAAGAAAAAAAAAAATAAAAAATAAATATATATATATATATATATATATACATACATATATATACACACACACACACAGTGCATCCGGAAAGTATTCACAGCGCTTCACTTTTTCCACATTTTGTTATGTTACAGCCTTACTCAAAAAGACTTGAAGCTGTAATTGGTGCCAAGAGTGCTTCAACAAAGTATTGAGCAATGGCTGTGAATACTTATGTACATGTGTAAAAAATGTTTTAATACATTTGCAAAGATTTCAAACTAAATTCTTTCACATTGCCATTATGGTAGACTAGGTAAACCCAGCCTAATCTGCCGGTGATTTGATTTCACCCTGCAGCTCAGTCTGGAAACTTGTACATACTTTTCTCATGCTTCTGTTACACTTTTGCGGGAACCAATCACAGACTGGCTTATCCACATGGCGCGTTATTGGGGGGTTTAACACAATGATCGATGCCCATTGATCACGCCTCTTGTGCAGTAGAAAATACAAAGCAGACTCCCCAGACCAATGTTCAATCTTAAAAGATCGAGCTTGATAGCCAGACAACCATTATGGTGTATTGTTTGTAGAATTGAGGGGGAAAAATATGAATTTAATCGATTTTGGAATAAGGCTGTAACATGTGGTAAAAATGTGGTAAAGTGAAGCGCTGTGAATAGTTTACAGATGCACTATATATTACACACACACACATTTACCGAAGTGTTATTCAGCACATAATATGTGTACCTGTTTTAGTATCCAGTGTTTTTAACTTTGCCAGTTTCTTGATCTTCACTTGCTTTGGTAAATCACCTGCAGGGAAACTGTATTCAAACCTCTCTCATGTGCAATATGCCAAAATCATACGCAATCAAAAGGGCTGTCAGAAGAACCTAAAAATGGAGCATTACTTACCAGACATCTTAAGGTCTCCAAGGCGAATAATGTGTGGCCAGCACTGAAAGGTCTTTATGAAGAAAGGGTTAGTGACACCCAGTATCACATTGGGCCTGAAAGCAGAAAATAGACTGAAGAATTATTTCCTGACCTGAAAATTATGTTGTTTTCTTTACAAGGGTAGCTCACAATTTTTTTTTAATTTTTGCTGAATATCCTGACTCAACAATCAAAGATTGTAACACCATGATAAAAGCATCATAAATGTGGTCCATACAATTTGTGTGCTATAATACACAAAGTCATGACAGCTTTGATGGTGCTTTTTGTCATTTCGACATTCACTTTCATTATACGGAAAAGAAAGTCTCGGATCATTCTTCAAAAAAATGTTTTTTTGTTTTGTTTTTTTGTGAAAGAAAATCATGAGTTTGGAACAACATGATGGTGAATAAACTAGAGCTGCACGATTCTGGATAAATTGAGAATCACATTTCTCGATTCTCCCACAATTCTGAACAGACCACTAAACAAAATATATGTAATTTACTAGAGGTTCTGAAAAAATGTTAATTGCAGCAGTCTATTTAAAAATTAAGTCGGTTTAAATGTATGATTCAATGAATAGCTCATAAAGACTTAACTCGTTTCATTGCTGGATCAATCTGCGTTTTTGAATGAAACTGCTGAATGAATAATTTAATGACAAATAAATTTTTTAAGGTCACTTGTCGCCACCTACTGGTGTAACCAGTGTTGGGGAAAGTTACTTTGAAAAGTAATGCATTACAATATTGCTACTCCTTAAAAAGTAACTAATTGAGTTGAGTTACCTTTTAAGAAAAGTAATGTGTTATGTTACTTTATGCTACTTATTCTCACCTTTGTTTTTATAATGAAAAAGTTCTATTGTTGTGCAAATGTAAAGACCTCTTCACACCAAAATTGAAATAATAAGCCTCAGGCCAAGGTAAAAATGCAAATTCACACATGTACAGTAGAGGGCGCAGCTCAATCAAACCTTTCAGCTGTGCTAGGAGGAGGACGCAGGAGAAAAAAAGTTTAACACTCTTACTTCAATAAAAACAAAAAAATCTTAAGTAATTTTTGCTTTTGGTTTAACTGAATCATCGAAAGTTAGCAACAAAATATTGGTCAATAAAGGTAGATTAAATGCATAAAAAATATTTGTTTTATTTAATATTTAATTATTGGAGGTTTGCATAGCATTTCTGATTTTGCATTTGACAGATTTTATTCATTTTGAGGAGTACTTAATCTTTATTGTGCAAGTGAGATGAATAAATGCTCACACTTAGTCTATAACTACAATAACATGTTCACGCCCAACGCACAACGCCTTTGCACTCCCGATTTTTCTCAACATGGGGAGAAGAGAGCTGTCAGTCAAATAAATGTGAAAAAGTAACTTGCATTACTTTTTTTTAAAAGTAACTCAGATATTTTGTTGTAAATTTTAAAAGTAATGCGTTACTTTACTAGTTACTTGAAAAAGTAATCTGATTACATAACTCAAGTTACTTGTAATGCGTTACCCCCAACACTGGGTGTAACAGTGTAACTAATACAATCTTTATTTGAGATGTCAAGTTATTTTCAAAATGTGATTTACTCTATTTTGATTGCTACCGCTGACAGTGTTTCTTTCCAAAATATAAACATATATCCCAGTTCTTCTGTGTTAATTTGAATTATTGTAACAGAAATAATGATACCGAGTGGCTGAAAAGACTGAAGCTGATCTCATCATGACAACTGCTCTCTCTGGATCAGCAACAGTGTGAACGCAGATTTGAATGCTTGCTGTGATCGTACTTGTCAAAGGTTTAGACACAGACAAATCGTTGTCGTTCAGGAATAAGATCACGTGGGTGTCTGAATCGTGATTAAGATTTTCATTTCTGGGTGAAGACTTTAACATGTAGTGTGTGTTTTTGCTTACGGAGCCTGAGTCCTGGTGGTGTACTCCTTAAATTCACTGTCATGAATGGTGAAGTACGGTCGGTAATCACCACAGTAGCGCAGTGGCGTGATGGAGCTAAAGAAAAATAAGCATAAAGTATATATACAAAACAACCTTTTGGGCTGACAATTTTTATTGTTGAAGACAAAAAAGAAAAGAAACAAACTTGTATATATTCTTTTATATAGTTTTATTTAATTAACATTGAGAAGAAAATATTTATTTTAAAAACTCATAGTTTTACAATAAAAATAAAAACAGCAATGTTAAATAAACATCCAAAAATCATGAAATAGAGTGGCTTGGAGTTGTTGCTGTAATGTAATCTTAAAATAAATGGTCAGTGGAGGAGTTCTATATAGAACCTAGGATTCTTATCTCCATTTTAAAGCCCTCTTAATGCCAAAAAGTTCTATATAAGGAGAAATGTCTTAAAATGATTGCATAATACTTTCTAATTTTTTTCTACTGATAAAGTATGCTTACGAGCTGTTTAATTAATATAATGTACTTGAAATGAAAAAATAATAAATTCAAACAAAATTCATTCATTAAAACTAAATCCATAAAATTATGGGAACCTCTAAAAGGTTCTATATATGAAGCGCCTGACAGAATCTTAAAGGTTCCATGTAGAATATTTCTTGGATTTTGTGGATTATGGATCAAATTCTGCATAAACTATACAAACCCGATTCCAAAGAAGTTGGGACACAATACAAATTGTGAATAAAAAAGAAATGCAATAATTTACAAATCTCATAAACTTATATTTTATTCACAATAGAATATAGATAACATATCAAATGTTGAAAGTGAGACATTTTGAAATGTCATGCCAAATATTGGCTCATTTTGATTTCATGAGAGCTACACATTCCAAAAAAGTTGGGACAGGTAGCAATAAGAGGCCGGAAAAGTTAATGTACATATAAGGAACAGCTGGAGGACCAATTGGCAACTTATTAGGTCAATTGGCAACATGATTGGGTATAAAAAGAGCCTCTCAGAGTGGCAGTGTCTCTCAGAAGTCAAGATGGGCAGAGGATCACCAATTCCCCCAATGCTGCGGCCAAAAATAGTGGAGCAATATCAGAAAGGAGTTTCTCAGAGAAAAACTGCAAAGAGTTTGAAGTTATCATCATCTACAGTGCATAATATCATCCAAAGATTCTGAGAATCTGGAACAATCTCTGTGCGTAAGGGTCAAGGCCGGAAAACCATACTGGATACCCGTGATCTTCGGGCCCTTAGACGGCACTGCATCACATACAGGAATGCTACTGTAATGGAAATCACAACATGGGCTCAGGAATACTTCCAGAAAACATTGTCTGTGAACACAATCCACCCGTGCCATTCGCCTTTGCCGGCTAAACTCTATAGGTTAAAAAAGAAGCCATATCTAAACATGATCCAGAAGCACAGGCGTTTTCTCTGGGCCAAGGCTCATTTAAAATGGACTGTGGCAAAGTGGAAAACTGTTCTGTGGTCAGACAAATCAAAATCTGAAGTTCTTTTTGGAAAACTGGGACGCCGTGTCATCCGGACTAAAGAGGACAAGGACAACCCAAGTTGTTCTCAGTGCTCAGTTCAGAAGCCTGCATCTCTGATGGTATGGGGTTGCATGAGTGCGTGTGGCATGGGCAGCTTACACATCTGGAAAGGCACCATCAATGCTGAAAGGTATATCCAAGTTCTAGAACAACATATGCTCCCATCCAGACGTCGTCTCTTTCAGGGAAGACCTTGCATTTTCCAACATGACAATGCCAGACCACAATTACAACATCATGGCTGTGTAGAAGGATCCGGGTACTGAAATGGCCAGCCTGCAGTCCAGATCTTTCACCCATAGAAAACATTTGGCTCATCATGAAGAGGAAGATGCGACAAAGAAGACCTAAGACAGTTGAGCAACTAGAAGCCTGTATTAGACAAGAATGGGACAACATTCCTATTCCTAACCTTGAGTAACTTGTCTCCTCAGTCCCCAGACGTTTGCAGACTGTTATAAAAAGAAGAGGGGATGCCACACAGTGGGAAACATGGCCTTGTCCCAACATGAAATTTGAGATGTGTTGATGCCATGAAATTTAAAATCAACTTAGTTTTCCCTTAAAATTATACATTTTCTCAGTTTATACATTTGATATGTCATCTATGTTGTATTCTGAATAAAATATTGAAATTTGAAACTTCCACATCATTGCATTCTGTTTTTATTCACAATTTGTACAGTGTCCCAACTTTTTTGGAATGAGTTTGTACTAGAAAAGAGACCTATTGTCACTATTATTTCCTCAAAAGAACTTGTGTATGCACTTCTGGAAGGAGAGCACGCAATGTCCATACCTGACCAGGGCCAGCACAGTCTCCGAGGAGACGGTTGGAGAGGGTGCCATAACAACCATGGGCTCTCCTAGCAACATGAGCTCCCAGAGCATCTGCACGTGAAACAGGACTGACTGGAAACATCTGATTAGATGAAGGTCAATTAGAGCAGCTATTAGTGATGGCTGTAAAATCAACAGATGGTTTAGCAATTACAGAACACGTGTACAAGCAGCGTAATACTCACTTAAAAAGATCCAGCTCGTGAACTGATGGAAGAACCGTGGGGGCAGGGAGCAGATTCTGCAAAAATGCAACCATATATCAACCATATGTAAAAAATAAAAGCATATGTGAATGTTTGCCATAGTGAAATGAGTTAGGCACCTCTGTTTCTGGCTGTTTTACAGGGCTTCCTCCTGGTGTTTCAACTTTTGAGGGAATTCTGACCTGCAAATTCAAACCCAGCATTTGAGAAGTTGAATGGATGAGAGATTGATAACACCATTATCTAAATAATTTATCCAAGACATCGAAACATAACTAACGACTAACAAGTTTTTCCATCCATAATATTCTCACCTGCATCACCACACCCATCACAGGTAAGTTGAGGGTCTGCCCTGGTACTGGTGCTGGCCATTGGTCAATCTCATTACAGACTGAAACACATTAACCAATATGATTGAGGATTTCAGATCTGTTTCACATTCCAGGCAATATATGAATATACTTGTTTCTGTGGGTGGTTTTCATGTGCCTTTAATCTTTACGTTATATACAAGTCTGGGGTCAGAACGATTTTTTAATGTTTTAAATAAAGTCTCTTACACTCACCAAGGCTGCGTTTACTAGATCAAAACACAGTAAAAACTTGACTTGTGCAAATGACTGTACAAACAGATTCCACAAGAAATCTTAGCTATATCCCTACAGGCTGCCAAAAGCTACAGAAAAGAGAAGCAAATAGACCTGGAATCCAGGCAGTGAAATGTGGATTTGCAGTTACCATTTTGTGTCAGATTTGTTGAATATTGGGGTAAAAACCATACCCTAGGTCATATATTGTATTGACAACTCATCAATTAAATATAAACCATCTTATATTCTGCTTAACTGTAAAGTTTATGTGAGCATTTATTGAAAAAACATCCATTATGATGAGTTTTGTGTTCTACAATGTTTGGATAATGTTAGACAAACCCATTTTTCCCATATGACTGATAGATCAATAGATAGATTATGATATAAGTGATTATACGGATTTAGATCTACAGTCAAACCAAAAATTATTCAGACATCAGATATAATTTTTACTAGTTGGAGCAGAACACTATAGTTAATTTATGAAAGTGAAGATAGCAAAATAAAGTAAACGGTGACATATTATACCCAAAAATTATTCGTACACTGGACTACCAGTAAAATGTATACAAATTTGGGACCAAAATTATTCAGACACTTTGACCTGACCATGTTTTGCTTAAGTATTTTTCTTTAATTGCTAATGCAACCTTTTATGATCTAATTGTGTACTTAAATTTAACAGCTGACAGCTGATTGGTTGATTGTAATCCATTACATACCTTTATCAAAGTTATCTGACATTATCAAGATGAATTTGTTCTTACACAGTTTAACTCTGAGTTCTTGTCATAATTTTAATACCATTTTCTGTGAGTATTAAATAGTATTTCAAGTGAGAAAATGTTGAAGGTGTCTGAATAAATTTTGGTTTGACTCTACCTATATTGTATTTATGGTGTTGTCTGGCAGATAATGCATGCACAGGTTTTCCTTTATGTATGAAAGGAAAAACATGTATGAAATGTATGAAAGCCTGATGTCCATGGTTCTTTGTTGTGAGGAACACTGTCAAGTCCAACTGCCTTTAAATGTAAGAATATGATAGTTTATTTTACTTCCGTTTTCGCATTTTCCCTTATTAGAGCCAGTTATGTGGCAAGATGTTTTGCCACTCAGTCCAGCTGAGGGGGTGTGTTCTGGCAGGAAAGTAACATCAGTGCATACCCTCTATATATTACAAAATGTAATTTATTCCTGTGATGTCAAAGCTGTCAAACCTGCCGATACAGTAAGCCTGCCGATACAGTGAACCTGCCGATACAGTAAGCCTGTCGATACAGTAAGCCTGCCGATACAGTAAGCCTGCCTGCCGATACAGTAAGCCTGCCTGCCGATACAGTAAGCCTGCCTGCCGATACAGTGGATCTGCCGATACAGTGGATCTGCCGATACAGTAAACCTGTTGATACAGTAAACCTGCCGATACAGTGGATCTGCCGATACAGTGGATCTGCCGATACAGTAAACCTGCCGATACAGTAAACTGCCGATACAGTAAACTTGTTGATACAGTAAACCTGCCGATACAGTAACCCTGCCGATACAGTAACAAGGATGTTCTTGATGTTAAGGTTTAGGTTGATATAACTATATATTACCAAGATGAGCAAAGAGTTTTTTGTATTTAAATATTAGCATTACATTTTTTGTTTGCTTACATTGAGGTTAAAATTGTATTGTCAGATTTGTGACATTAATTTTTGCTAAAACACTACTGGTCACTTTCAGAAGTTGTAGCGATGCTTTCTTTTCCCAGAAAGAATGTGAAACACATAAATGATATCATTCTCAGTTTTTAAATAATTTTTGCAATATAATTTAAATAGATTTTACACACTAAGAGCAATATAAGAATCACATATCAAATATCGTATTATTTAAGAAGGTATTGCATATCGCATTTTTCTTCAATATCACTTGACAGCCCTAAAAAATATATATATATATATATATATATATATATATATATATATATATATATATATATATATATATATATATATATATATATATATAGATAGATAGATAGATAGATAGATAGATAGATAGATATAGATATAGATATAGATATAGACAAGTCAAGGTGGCCTCACCTGTCTCCAGACAAGGTTCAAGCTTTTCAAAGTATTCAGGAGCAATGACCTGCAGCAGTGAATGGAACAGGTTCACAAACGGCAGTCTGGACACCACCACCAGAGACTAGGGATATAGAAAAACTGAAATTATTTACAGCATTCACATAACAGTCATTGCATATTGTATACTGACCACAAGGCCCTTGACTAAATACATTCAGTTGAAGCATAAAGTCTAAACAGACCACAACAGCTCATTATGGAAGAAAAAAACAGAACTAACAGGTGTATCTTTCAGTTCAGTTACACACCTTCTGAAAGTAGCCCCTTTTGACAGACGCATCTTTCACTTGCCTGAAATACACATACCCGTGGAAATGTGCATGCTCCTTCTGAAAGACAGGAAAATAATTTACATGCACACTTTATTTCTGGAATTTATTGGTTCAAAGCAGATGTTAATCAGTAGTGGTGCTGGGAAATGTCTCAATTCAAAGCATTTGAATTATTTAAACTGTGTGGCTTTCATGCATCTTACATAAAGTAATATTGTTAAATATTAGTAAAATTTAAAATAACTATTGCACAATGTAATTTATTCCAGTGATGGCAAAGCCAAGTTACAGCAGCCATTCCTCCAGTCACATGATCCATCAGAAATCATTCTGATTTAGTGCTCAAGAAATATTATTATTATTAATTTTGAAAACGGTTGTGCTGCTTAATATATAAAGCCTATTTCTAACCTGCAGGCTCACAGGTGCCTCCTTGTTGTACGCATCCTCCTGTCCAAACCAAGAGCTGCTGCGGCCCACCGACTGCCGCAGTTTGAAGCTGAACTGAGTGTCCCCGAGGCATCCTGGGATAGACATGAACTCATGTGACTAAACTGTAAAGCTTATGTTTCAGCTGTTTATCATGATAGCACTGAGTAGCATAAGTCTTTGCCAGCACATTACCTGAGTATGAGTCAGGAAAGGATAAGTAACAAATGCTTGTTTTCTAAAAGAAAGAAGGAAATTAATGATTGTAGTAGTTTTAGGGGCATTTTAGAATGAAAATAGTGTTTTGAAAATAGTTGTAACACGTTACATACACATTTATAATTCTGTAAGTGGAAAATAAATATATTGATTATTTGAATTAAATTGACCTTACCTCCTTTTCCGTCAGTTTGACATCATAGGGGTAAACGAGCTGATGGCAACATAAAGAATGTTACAGACACACAGTGATGCTGCTGTTGCTGTGCTTACGGTGTAATGTTACAATCAGGACGTTTCAGCATCTTATCACAGTTAGATTTCGCCCTGTAAAGTGGTTATGCGAGTAGCTAATAAATAATAATAAGCAAACAAACAGATGTTAGGGGTGCATGCACATCATTTTTGTACCTCTATGGCTTGTCCGAGCTCGAGGTCGAAGGTAACGACGCACACACACTCGAGCCAAGCAGAGAAGCGCGACCACGGCTCCGATACCTCTGTCTCTGTCGCCGCAGCCTTTGATGGCCCTTCCAGAGAATCGGAGCTGTCAAACGGGTCCATTTTGACTTAAGGATCCATTTGAGATCCGCTTGCTTATGTGGATGGTCGCGTCCTCGATCATCATTCTGTATTCACTGACGCTGAACAGCGCCCTCGCGCGGGGAGGAATGACTTGTTACTCTCACAATACCGGTAACGTTATCAAAAAGGAGGCCGCAAAACAAATTAAATTATTTTAAATAAACTTTAAGTGATGTATTAAAAACAGCAATTAAAATGGCAAATCCGCTAATATATATATATATATATATATATATATATATATATATATATATAAAATACAATTCTGTCATCATTTAATCACGCTCAAATTAAGAGGAAGTAATCAAATTTTTTTTACTACTACTTTTATTTAGGCATATGTACTTCTGTTGTTATTATTATTATTATTATTATTATTATCTATGTTGAAAGGCTAGTGCAATGTACGCGGGGAGCGCGCACTTGATGCGCAGGCAATAATCTGACAGCACGCGCACGCGCGCGTCTATGACAGAGTTTCGCCATTTTGAATACAAACATATGAACGATTTTTATTTTCCGATCCCTCTTTCCTCGCCGTGCGTGTGAGTGGCCGAGATAACTCTACGTAGTGATTCACCTCACAATAATTTCCTAAACATTAACTTACACATAAAGGAGAACAGAAAAACAACTTTAATGAGGACGATGGCTCGCGCTTTGGGCAGATAGTTGAGAGGAAAACGGTCTCGTGGCAGCAGCAGGGTTTCACAGAGCGCGCGGGGCAGCAGCAGCGCCACCGCTGCACGGGCCAGACCAGCACTAACCGACAACAGTAGCCCGTCCGTCTACAGACACTCGCAGCGGGGGTAAGCTTACCTGCACCGTTTTACTTGCGCAGATGGCACTGCTGGAACTGACTGTCTCTGCTTTACACCAAACTGTGCTTGTTAGTGCGTGTTTTGCTTAGAAAATGTGTCGTTTTAATTCCCCTTTGAGGAGAAGAAACTTCTGTAACAGATTCAGCTGAAGTTAGCCAGACGAGCTAGCAAACAAACAGAAAACATCCAATTATTTTGCGATCAATAAAGGCAAGCGCACGTTACACATCTCTTAACTCATTTTGAGATATAAACGAGTGTGTATTTGAGTTGTTTGAGTCGAGTTTGGGATTGTTATGAAAATACGGAAACCAGTTTTGTCGTTAATATTAGCAGCTGATGCTAACGCCTGCTAGCGGGGCCCAGCTGTAAACATGCAACCATCGAGATTTTCTGCTGAAACTGTTATTCTGCACCTATAATCATCGTCACGTCATGTGTGAGTTTGATAGTAGTGCGTCTTCTTTACCCGTCCCGGCTTTATAAGGTGTGAATAATGCTCTGGTATGTTATTGACGTCTATTGTAAACACTGGATTGAAATCAAGTTGTCATTGGCAGCCACATGAGTAATTCAGATGTCAGTTCATCCTCTCCAGCTATTTAACTATTGAGTTGTACAACACGATCGTTCGAGTATCACGACTGAAATCTCATTTTAAGTTTTGTAATGCAATGAACACCCCTTCTAGGGTCCAGGGGTCAGCACAAGTTGCTGGATCAACTTCCTAAGTAGGCAGCTTCTGGACAGTTGTGCAATCAATGGCAGCTTATTTGACCTCAGCTGCTGCTGTCAGAGATCCCATGCAACATCCCCGCTCGTGTCTGCTTTGTGTGGCAGCTTTGCTGCGTGCAAATGCTGCTGCCTGTTACTATTTTTGATGAATTGTAGCGCAGAGACATTTGCTTTCCTGTGTAGAGTTCATTGGGGAGTTATCTGGTTGTTATTGTCATAGTCATACTAAGCTCTGCGCATGCACACAATCATGTCCACATAAAAGAAGGAAACAAGTCCCCTTGTCTTTTTTGGCCACTTTTCCCAAATGAAAGAAGTGCTTCAGCTTGCGCAGCTGCAGATCAATGCTAGAGATGCTTTCCTGTATGTATTCTTTGTGCTGTTTGTCATCAGATGAGTGTAGTGCTCAAGGAAGCCGTTACAGCTGCTGCTTTGAGTGCCATATGCATACAAGATGTGGCGCATGTCCGTATTTCATTTAAGACAGTACATTAACTAAATGGATCCTTCTATTTTAACTTCCTAGTATTTAGTCTAAAGGTGAGATCACTGTATCGGCAAAAAAGATCCATTGTCTGTAGTCAATCAATAATGTAGGAATGTATGAAACACTTTAAAACCAAGCATCTTTCTGTTGGTCAGCACTGCAAATCGTGAACTTGAACCTGTTGTGAAATCTGTGTAGAGAAATTTCTCACCCTCAAGTGAAATTAACGATCGTGTGGATTCAGTGGCTGCAAAAATTTACCAAACTATGGCATGCTTAAAATCTGAAGGCTTGTAATGCTTAAAAATAACTGTTTGTGTATCTGCTAGAGAGTCTGAATCGGGGTGAATTTGAGGAAGAGAATGTGTATTATGTGTATTTGTTCACTGTTGGCAAGGAAATTATGGTTGTACAAACACTACATTTTCAGTTCACAAGACCTTTCATAGTTCTGATTTGAGTTTTGCAGAGTGTTTCAAGGTTCCCAGACTATATGATGCAGCGTGTTTTCATACATTGCTACATTATCATACTGACTTTGCATTGTTTGTCTTATTGGTTTAAAGTGTTATTTACACCGTGCCTGCATTGATTTTTGAAGGGTTTGCACTCTCTCATACTCAATTCTTTTTTTTTCTCCAGTGTCAGTCCGTCTGAGGCGTGCATTCGAGGAAGGCCTGGTGGGAAGTGGACCTCATGCAGATTAATGCTAGGTCATTCTGTGCTCTCTGCATTCTGCCACTCAAATGCCTGTCTGCCTGTGGAGGAGGTGTAACTAAGGATTCA
This sequence comes from Paracanthobrama guichenoti, assembly GCA_018749465.1. Classification (NCBI taxonomy): domain Eukaryota; kingdom Metazoa; phylum Chordata; class Actinopteri; order Cypriniformes; family Gobionidae; genus Paracanthobrama; species Paracanthobrama guichenoti. The sequence goes on from CM031946.1 coordinate 12,665,580, forward strand.
CACGTTTCATCAGCTGGTAAAAATATATTTATTTAACAATGCTATTAATGTCCCAGGGCTTGAGTTCCTGATGAGTCTTTTACACAGGCTCACTAACAAATCACATCTCTTTGAGCAAGCGAAGCCTATCAGGCTGTGTGAAATGTATCGCCCATGGTGTGATGCGTGGGTACCAGTCATCTTGTGGGAAAGGTCTGCTTTGTTCATGACCAGAGTTGTTAGAAAATCTTCACAGTACAGGTGATTTCAATCAGTGTTGAAAAGAAAGTTGCTCTTTATGTCCCAGTTGCTTCATGTTTTGTTTTGAGTGGGATGTGTTAGTTGGATGCTTTAAAGGTCCATCAATTATTTTTTGTCCCCTTCCTTATTCTTCTGTTCTCCAGATTCTCTTTCATCTGTTAGTTCTGCTTTCCATCTGTATTCTTCCCTCCTCCCACTCACTTTATAGCTTTGTTCCAAAACCTATTAGGCTGCCTACTTAGACAGCTGCTTTTTAAGGTTGCTTTCTAACCATCATGTAACTTTAATAAGTGAACAGTTAATTTGGAGCAATTATCTACATCAGTGGTTCTCAACCTAGGGGGCCGAGACCCACTAGGGGACTTCAGCAAACTTTCAAGGGGGCCTATTTCAAGATGACTAAGAAGTATTAGAATTTATAAATTATTATTATTACAATTTTAAAATACTCAAACTGAAAATATAAAATGAAATGATAAACTAATGTAAAATGTATTTTTATATAATATCATAATACATATTAAAATAAAAAAATTATATTAGTTGTTTTTTAACAAAATACAGTTCCTGAAACAACAGTTTCTGAAATAACAAAATTAATCATGGTTAATTAATCTAATATATAAATACTAGGGTTGGGTATCGTTTGAATTTTAAAGATTCAGATTCTGCTTATCAATTCCTAATTTTGATTCCACTCATGTAAAAAAATACATTTATTCTATGTCTTATTGCAAAACATTTCATTGTAGCTGAATACCATGAACAAAAATCAACAGGCTAAAGAACACTTACACAAGAAGGAACTTTTGCCTATGGTTGAAAAAATACCATAGCAAAAACAACTAGCCTAACTAATATAAATTTCAAGCACTATTAAAGACAAGGAAACACTTAGTAATTTAAAAAGAGAACAAATAAACAAATTAGCTGCTGCACAAATAAATTAAACTGAACAAAGCTACGATTTAAATAATGTTTTAAGATTTTCAGGTACAGAAACCGTAATCAAGTGTAAAATAACACTGCACTTTATAAATAAGCTATGCATTACAAATGTAGTTACAAAAGTTATACATTTTTCTCTGTCTTTTGTTGTTTGATTAATGCTATTATAGAGACGGCAGCAGGAATATTATGCTGCTGTCACTTTAAGAGCTGCATGGATCCTTTCTCAACTGTTTACGCTAACTTAAGACAAACCAGATTATGTTTACAAGGATATATTTGACATTTTGGTGAGTATTTGTCTAAGTACAAAAAAACACAAAAGAGAACTTAGTTCATTATCGTGCACTATACAGGATAAGAGGTGGCTTTCTACATGCACATTTTGGATGTGTGCGCAGCACAGAAAACAGCTGTGTTGGTCTTCTTTCGCTTGAATGGTTTAAAGTCATATTAAAATGCACACAAAGAAATCGATAAGAGGAATCAAAAATTGTATTTTATAACAAGCATTCGATTCCTGACCTTAAGTATTCGATTCCCAACCCTAATACTTCTACTTTCTGATAATAAACTACAAAAACAAGCAATTTTGTCATAATTATGCAGAAATAGCAAAAATTACCTATATCAGGGAGCTTTTCAGTATTGTGTTGGACAACAGGTGGCATTTGAATCAAAAAGGTATGGCAATTCCGCATGCTTTCATTTTCATTCAATGAATCAACCAACCTTGGATTTTGGGTTTCATCGTGTTTATTGCAAGCTCATTCTGTGTTTGCCTTCTATGCAAAATAAAAGATATTTAATTTTAAAAGAAACATCCTGTGCACTTTGCGTTATCACGCCCTTGTTTTCATGTTATCCTCACTTTCATGTCTTCTCTTCAGGCCTGTGCTTCCTGCTGCAGCTGCCACCGCCGCCATCATGTTCTGGAAATTTGACCTGAACAACACCTCCCATATCGACCAGCTGCTGGATCGAGAGGGTGTGACTCTGAGAGAGTTGATGGAAGAGGAGGATGTCCTGCAGGAGTGTAAAGCACAGAACCGCAAGCTCCTGCTCTTCCTCTCCAAGGATCAATGTATGCAGGAGTTGGTCACCCTCATCACAGAGGAGCCTCCTGCTGATCTGGAGGAGAAAACTCGCTTCAAGTAAGCTTTACACCTTATTTTTCAAATTTTGGCCGAATGGACACCGCAACATTGGCTCAATCAATCACATGAGTTTGGGACGAGGCTACCTGTTTCATCGACAACTGCCTGATGGGGGAAGTCAGGAAACTTGTTCGAAACAGACGTTATTTTCAGTTTCGCTAAGCAATGCTAATGGAATGGAAATTGCACACTTTTTTTAAAAGTCTGAAAGTGCGATCACATTTACTGTTGCTTTGCAAAACTTTGTGCAGTCTGGATTTTTGCGTTAGAGTGAAAAAGTTCCCTATGCAGAATTTGCTCACGTTGAAGTTGGTCAGGCAAAATTGCTGCACTTACCAACATAAAGCTGCTTTGTTTGAAAGTGACTTCTGTATGAGCGTTCATACATCGCTACACTATTGTCAATAGACAGTGGACCTTTTTTAACCACAGAATTTTGCAGAAATGTCACTAATGTGGCTGTAACGCAAGTGTTTATTCACTGTAAATATAGCTGGCAGTAAAAAGTATTCCGACTGCTACTGAGAATTGCTAAATAATGATGGTAGGACATGTGTGTTGTTCACTGGTGGCCCTGCATGCTCGGAGCGCCTGGTTACAGGAGAGCTATAAAACTGACTGTAAAGATGTACAAGTGGAGAGATGTGCATTTTAAGTTGACAAAGTGTTTTAGTTTAAATGTGATGTGTATACTCATGCTTAACATTTTTGCTACTTTTACGTTTTTAAAACAGAGTTGCTCTTTGTGGTGTGCTGTTCAGGGTAAAATAAATGAAATACTCATGTTCTGAAATCTATCAGTTTTAGCGCTCTCTGTTGGGGCCATATGGTTAGAGGGAGAGAGAAAAAAGATTACAGTTAATTTAAAACTAATCATTTGGTTCTCTGTGTGTAGGAGGCAGAATCATTTGTTTTAAAATGAGCGAGTGGATTCACTCAAAACGTCTTTGCTCTCCAAGTATTGTGAAATGTTATTACATTGAGTGAAATATGTTCTCAGTAGCACTCATTCAGATTTTTTGCTTAGTGATATTTTTGTGAAATGCAGAATGCCTACAATATGATATAAGGCACTGACGCAGAGTTTATTCCCCTCTCTTGTGGCACTGACAACACTGCACCACTGAGCTGACCAATGTTTACTTTAGTGCTATCTGAGTGACAGAAGATAAGTAGAGCTACAGAACAATTTTGTTACTTTTGAAACGCCTTTGTTGGAACCACAGAAACTGGCTTTGTTTGTCATGTTAAAGGCCAAGTCACCATAGACTTTTTTCTTTTTTGGGGTCTGTTGCATTTGCTGTTTGATAGTGTTGTCACATGTAACTTGTAGGTAATAAAGACTTTTTGTTTGTTTTTTGTTTACCCAGGTTTCCAAACATTGCCTGTGAGCTCTTGACCTCTGATGTGGCTCTTATCAATGATAAACTGGGTGGGGATGAATCACTTTTAGAGAAGCTCTACCACTTTCTGGAGCAGGAGCCGCCCCTTAATCCCCTACTGGCCTCCTTCTTCAGCAAAACCATCGGCAACTTGATTGCACGTAAAACAGACCAGGTATGCACACCTGATCTCACACGGCTCTGAGTATGAATGCCCACCAGATAGCACAAAGGAAATACTGAGTTAATTGTTTGATTTGTATTCTAAGATGTGTGTTATTCCACATGCAGGTAATCTCTTTCCTAAGGAAAAAACACAACTTTATCAGTCTGGTGCTGAATCACATTGATGCCTCGGCCATGATGGACCTATTGCTGCGCCTCATCAGCTGTGTAGAGCCTGCCCCTTTGAGGATGGAGGTCCTTAATGTAAGCACACTAATATTTCCATATATATATAAATGAGATTTAACAGATTTCTACTTTTTAAAGGAATGTGTATGAGCTGCATTCTGTTTCTTTTCTTGCATCCAACTGTATTTGAATGCAGTAACATGTGTTACTGTGTGAAGGGTCCCATGTGTTGTTGACTCTACAACAAGTGTATTTAAAAGTTCATGTGATTGGTTAATCTTGTTCAAAAGCATTGTACGTTGTTCTGCCTCTAGGAGCATGAACCTTTTGTATATCTTTTAGAAATGCTAATGAGTGATTCAATTGCTTAAATGAGACATTGACCCACGTTTAGCCTGTTATCCTCCAAGCCCTGGCTGAATCCTCACTCGTCATTACCGGGCTGTAATTCTGATCTGTGAATGAATGTGTGTGTGTGTGTGTGTGTGTGTGTGTGTGTGTGTGTGTGTGTGTGTGTGTGTGTGTGTGTGTGTGTTTGCAGTGGCTGAATGAGGAGAGACTCATCCAGAGACTCACAGAGCTAATGCACACAGGGAGAGATGAAGAGGTAGAAATGTCACTCACACTGCTGAACTTTTCACATCCAGCCCACATGATTTCAGTTATGGAAGTTTAAAAACAAAACATCTAAGTACATTCTTGTTCACTTAATTCTTCTGCAGAGACAATCTAATGCATCCCAGACTCTTTGTGACATCATCCGACTCAGTCGAGACCAGGCCAATCAGCTGTCAGAGGTCACAGAACCAGACCCCTTACTTGCTGTCCTGGAGTCGTAAGTGCCTAATCTGATTAGCTAAGCTCACAGTCATGTAATGTAGTGAGCCATGTGTAAGAATCTACTCACTCAATAAAGACTGATGACCAGACAGTATCACATCCACTCATGTTGATGTGTTTGTAGACGAGAGAATGTGGGAGAGCTTTTGAAGAACATGTTTGAAGGGGAAAGGACTGAAGCGTCTGTCGTCAATGGAACGCAAGTGCTTCTTACGTTACTGGAGTCACGAAGGTCAGGGTGAGTTCATCAATTACACGGCCTAAATAAACCAAAAATAAACAGTAGTGCTCGGATGCCTGCTGTTCTCCCTTTTTTTTTTTTTGACCTTCTGTTATCTCTGTGTCTGATGTTGTTAGGCTGGAGGGTCTGATGGACCTGTATTCTCAGGGATGTGAAAGGTCTTACACTGTCAACAGCAGTATTTTACGTGCTATTGAGCCTCATTTAAAGGACTTCCAGCAGCTCCTACTGAACCCTCCTATGGTACCAGCACACACACGCGCGCACAACTAAACACTATCTGGTTATAAATGTCATCTCAGTCTCAAGGCTTCTGCACCATTTGTTCTGATTTTGTTTGTATGAAAGATATAAGCTAAAGTTTTTTGCACAGTTGACTCTTGCTCCGTTTCAAAATTTAAGATGCTTTGCTGCTTACATAACTGAAGTGAAACATTGTAAGAGGACTCCTTCCTGTCACTTAAATAGCGCTCTTCTCAATAAGCTCATTGAGAGAGTCAATTGCTTCCAATGTTAGTATGTTTCTAAACTAACAGCATAAATTTCTATAAGCATAAAAATACATGGCACATTGAAATAAATTAAACAATTTTCTTAATTATTTTTTGGAAATTAATTAGATGCATGTTATTGATCTTATTGTGTGAACTTATTTTTCGTGTTATTATTCATCCAGGTTTGTTTAATTTTTTATAAAAAAATGTATAGTGTCATTTTAAATCAAAATGTCATAACTCGCCCCTCCCCACCCCAGCACAATCAACTGCAAAACTCACATTAATTTAGGAGTGCAATGCCCACATCTCAAAATCCAATCAACAACCAATGGGTAAAACCAAGTCTACCCTTTTTCTATAATGATACGCTTGGCTCATTTCGGAAGAAGCGTTCTGTCGCAACTTGCTGCTTCCATTTCATTGTGACTTTAGGATATCTTAGAAGGTAGCATGATATTGCTGCTGACCTTTTAGAACAGTCTTCAGGAGCATCATTTTAATGATGCCTTAAAGTGTGTCAGTCTATGTTGGCTTACTAAGTTTAGCTTACTAAGTTTTGAAACAGAGCTACTGTTTCAACAATCACTGTGCAGTGGTGAAAGTGATGGCCCTCTAACAATGCATTACTCTCCCTCTGCTGGCTGTGAAACAGAGAAGTGCAATACTCACTACAGTGGGCGTTCTGGAGCAGCCCCTGGGGAGCGCCCGCCTTCATGTGGCCAGACTGGTGGCTTCTCTTCTGCAGACTTGCGACCTCAGCATCTGCCAAGAGATCTGCAGACTCAACACCATGGACCTGCTGTTGGTAAATCACTTACACACACACAGAATATTGCAGACTCAACACTATGAGCTAGCTGTGGGTGGACGATCTTGTTTTCATCTCTTCTTTTTTTTCCTCTCCTCCTCACTTTCTCTCTCCCTCACTCTCTGGTTACAGGATTTATTCTTTAAATACACCTGGAATAATTTCTTGCACTTGCAAGTGGAGCTGTGTGTGGCATCCATCCTGAACCACTCTTCCCACGCAGACCTCCAGAACCCAGGTCTGCAGAACCACGAGCAGAGACCAGCTACTGGCACAGGCAGCCAGGCGGAGGAGGGAACACCTGGCCAGAACAGCAGCTCAGATCAAGCAAACACACCAATTCAAGATGCTCTTGTTGCCAATGTAGGCCATCTGCTGCAGTTCATATCTGTTTTCGATCATGACCGCTTTCTTACAGTGCTTGTCAGATTGATTGTCAGATTAGTTTAGAGGAAGCAGGGTAATGGTGCTATTAGTGGCGCTTATGAATGCCAACATCACTGCAAATATACGACCATTCAAAAGTTGTTGTTTTTTTTTTTTAAAGAAGGATGTATTAAATTGATCAAAATTGACATTTAAAAACAGTAAAATATTACAAAAGATCTTGGTTTCAAGTAAATGCTGTTTTTGTTTTTTTAAACAAAAATATTAAGCACCACAACTCTTTTCAACATTGATAATAATAAAATGTTTCTTGAGCACCAAATCAGCAAACTAGAATGCTTTCTGAAAGATCATGACATTGAAGACGGAAGTAATGGCTGCTGAAAATGCAGCTTTGCCATCACAAATATAAATTACATTTTAAAATATGACAATAGAAAACAAAGGTTGTTTTAAATTATAATAATATTTCACAATATTACTGTGCATAACATACTTTTGAAAAACATCACCTTTAACTTTTGAATAGTAGTGCATTGCACATACTTAGGTTTAGAAAGTACTGAAATTTGACCTTTAATTCATTTTTGCTATTTTGTAGTTAGTCTTTTTTTTTTTTTTTTTTTTTTTTTTTTTTTGCTGCTTTGTTCTTTTGTGTTTTCTCTTCTTTTTTTTTGGCTTTCCTTTTATCTACACTCTCTTTGTGTTTCCTGTTGTACATTATTCACAATGTTTGGCTGTCTACTTTCCTCAGCTCTTCCAGCATTGTCGGCTGGTGCAAAGGATTCTGGATGCTTGGGAGGAAAATGACAAAATCCAGTAAGAGCTCTGTTTCCTGTCATTGATAATTATGCAGTATGTGATAGTCCCATGAAGTGTGTCCCAGTATGTGATAGTCTCATCTTTTTACCCATCACTGTGTCAGTATGTGTTTGATGTCTGTCTGTTAGCTGATTATGGTTTCTCTACCTTCATCTCTAGGGGTGAAGGGGGCAGGCGGAGGGGAAACATGGGTCACCTGACAAGAATTGCAAACACTGTGGTTCAAAACCTGGAAAAGGGGCTGGCTCACTCCCAAATTAATGACCTAATTAAAGGTTTGTAGTGCAGGAATATGTCAAAAGAACCACAGAGTTTATGCAGTGATGATGGCTGATAAGAATGTGGTTACTGGGATCACAATGACTTGTATATCCACAGAGCTGCCAGAGGACTGCAGAGGCCGCTGGGAGAGTTTTGTGGGTGAGACTCTAAGAGAGACCAACAGGAGAAACACAGTGGATTTGGTGAGTAATGCATTCACACACACACATTTCATTGCATTGGGCAGTTGAAAAATATTTTATATTTATTTTTAGTCAATGTAATGGAAATTTACATCAGATTTTAGTAAAGAGAGTTCAGTTTTAACCCTTCTGATACATGAATTATTAAATCGCAATTTATAAATACTAATAAAATATTATTAATAAATAATAATATAATTACATTATATTTTGTTTCTTTTAATTTCAGAGCAAGAATAGAATCATTCCCGGTCTTCTTTTTCTCTTCCAAAATGTGTTTTGAGAGAGTTATATTCCTGAGATACTAAATGTATAAAAATGCAACATAACACCTTGAATTGTCAAAATGGCTTTTAAAGTTCTGTTCACTATAGTAGACACCAATCATCAGGGTTACATTGTGAGGTTTATTTTAATAAATGTCATATTCAGAGAATGCTACATGATTTAACGCTGATTTCATCCTGTGTTCCAGGTGAGCACCCATAACTTGCACTCATCTAGTGAAGATGATGATATGGAGAGCCCGTTCCCCAATGATCTGTCTATCCAACAGGTAAGAAGCAACAAATAAAGAGCCAGCATGAGTCTACTTTTAAGTTCATTACAGCAGTCTGGATAAGTGTGACATTTTTTTTTCAGGCGTTCTCTGATTACCAGATTCAGCAGATGACCGCCAACTTTGTGGATCAGTTTGGTTTTAATGATGAAGAGTTCAGTGAACATGATGAAAATATCAAGTGAGTGCTAAAGATGCCATGTGTCTAAAATGTTTAAACATTTCTCAGATCTAGTGATAAGTGTTGAAATGGATGTCAAAATGCTGCAGAGACATTGATGTACAGCTTTGATATGTTTTGCGGTGAAGAATGTCAGTGATGATCTTTAAAAAAAACCTCTTTAAATCTTACAGTGCTGCATTCGATCGGATTGCTGAAATTAACTTTAATATAGACGCAGATGATCATAGTGTAAGTGCCTGTCACTGAAAAAACATTAATTATTCAAACAATCACTAAACCCTGCTGTAAGCGTTTGTTTTGATGCTTTATTCGGGTTGTTGTGCTCCTCTAGGCCAATGCTGCAGCTTTTGAGGCGTGTTGTAAAGAAAGAATCCAGCAGTTTGATGACTGTGAGGAAGAGGAGGATATTTGGGATGAAAAAGAAATTAACTATGCAACGCAAATCAAATCCAGATCGAGGTAGAGTACACAGTTGATATGCTTGAGGAAATAGATTTTTTTGTTTTGTTTATTGAATTCACATTCTCCATTTATTCTTTCCAGGTTCGGGGTGTCTCTTTCTTCAGATAGTTCACCCAAGAGTGCCGTGAGGAATGGGGGAGGAGGCCGCGGGTCGGCCTCTGAGGAAGAGGATGCTGAGGAAGAGGGCAGTCCTCAGCAGTCTACAGCAGCTCAGACTCAGAGTGAGTGTTAAAACATCCCCCACAATTCTGAATCTTTCAGCTGAATTCATTCAATAAATGTTCTTTGTATTTGTGTTGTGCACAGACACTGGCTGGGCAGCGAGTTTTGGTGAGACGGAGGTGAGCTCCTCTGGTGCCTGGGGTGGCTCCCCTCAGCAGGGCAGTGAGGGTTCGCAGGACTCAGGCTGGGCCACCTTCACTGAATTCCAGCCTTTCAGCAGGTAAAGAACACTTAATGCTACATATGACACCTGTTTTGGAATGTTTGTTAAAGTGAGCAGAAAATGTTTCTTTGGATATTTGAATTTGGGAATGTCTTTATCTCTCCTAATCCATTGGCTTTTACATTACAGCAACACTGAGGGACAACCTCAGCAAGGCCAAGGGAAGGACTGTGAGTCTGTTTGCATCTGATTTTTTTTGTCTTAAATTTACCTGATCGAATTTAAAGAGGTAATATTTTGGGGAATCACATATTCCTTGATCTTTTGAGTACCAATAATATGTGCTGTAACTCAAACCTCTCCAGTCCAAAAAGTCCATCTATGGAATCTGAGCTGTAAAAATGCATCATTCTGAAGTTCTTGACATCAGAAACCCCAAAATATCAATGTGATTGCCTACATGTACATGTTAATGACATGGTGCAGTAATGCTGGTGAAGTAGACACACTAGAAAAACTTGCTGTTTGGAAACTGGAAGTGTCTGGATTTTTTCTTTCAGCAGCCGGCAGTGATTCAGCTACAGGAGGATGGGAAGAAAGTCCTGGGCAAAAAGCCCCTCTGGTGGCCTCAGACAGCAGCTCGTCTGGAGGCTCAGACAGCGAAGAGGACCCTGGAGAAAATAAGGCTGAGGGTTCCCCTAAAACACCTGCGAACCAAGACAACAGCACCAAGACAACAGCACCCTCGAGGTAAGAATACTTTGTAAAGTAATAGCAGCAGAAGTGTTTTTATGTAGTTTCAGAAATTCAGAAAAGATTCTTATTCCCATATTTAAATGGCCATGAAAAGACCTGTAGTGTGGTGATCATTTAAATTATGCTCTCCAAAAAAAACACTCTAAGGCCATGTGTCCACCAAAGCATTTTTTTCCAATCATTTTTTAATGGGAGCACTGCGTTTTTAAAATGGCAGGAGCGTAACGAGGTGCTATTTCATGCTGAAGCGCTGAGTTCTCTGCATTTTTTTTTATCGGTTGCCGTGATTCAACTTTTGATAAAAGGCAGCGCTCATCACTGTCACTTTTTACGCAGCCATCCAATCACAGTGGAGGAGGGGCGGGACAAATACCACACTGACCAACTGTCACATTCTGCTTGCACAACGTCAACAGATGACAACAAAAAGCATAATAACGGAACATAATATTTTAAAACAAGAGCCAGAGCAAACACTTTATATTTATATCGACATTTTAATATAAAAACAATACAGAAACAAATATACTAGTGACACTTCCGTGGATATTCTATCATAGCAAGCAAAGTGTGTCAAAACGCTCTCAAGCGCTCACAGCTAGGCATTTTCAGCAGAGCGCCTAGCGTTTTTAGCCAGCTTTTCGGGGCATATAAACAGTGTGAAAAAAAAAAAAAAAACATCTCACTGCCAATAGAACACAATTTAAAGTCGTCATGAAATCAAAATTGACCCCATTTATTTTGTTGCCGCATATTACTAGTCTTGTGGTGAACAATTAATCCATGCAAATATACAGACAAAAATTTTTGTTTTGGAAATGCATCACAGCACTGGAGAAAAGTTAGTTGCAACTTCCAGTTCACAGGGACTTTAAAAAAGGTGCCTCTCACTGCAAAAAAAACAGGTTCTGTCTAATTCTGTCTGACAATTTGTCATACAAATTTGCAGTGTTGAACAAACAGAAAGCTGCTTGGTTTGAAATTGACTTCGGTTTGAACCATGCTTCATGCATTGCTAAACTATCGACAGTGGACTGTTGTTGAAGCCGTTATACGAGTTTGTGACACTAGAGGGTGTATGGTACTTTGAGTGCATATAAGGAAGGTGATGATGGGTTTCAGGGGGTGCAATGGAAGGTTAAACTAACTTTTTCACAGTGCTGTGCAGCATATTGTGCAAGACTGTGCTCATGCCTGTGTTTGTCTTGAATGGAATCTTTTGGTAGTAGAAAGTCAAGGTTAAGTTTGGATTTTTTTCTTTTGTGTTTGTTTTGTATGGTTCTTGTACGGTTATTCAATTATATGAAAATCGCAACTCCTCCCCTCGCATGCATGCATATATAGGCTACACACATATGAACAGAGAGAGAGAGGGAGAGAGTCCATTCACGCTCTCAATCTGTATCTTAACAAACTGTTTGATTCATTAGGGAATAGGCTATATTAACTCAAGCCATATAATTATTGTAACATGCTGAAACATATGACTGTTATTTGACATCGGCCCAAGTTACTGTAACCGTTATATGCCACGCAAGTCTACAGTATGCGTGAGACAATGTGGTGTTCTTCTGTTGTCTCAGGGCGTTTCTACACTGGCAGTTTAGTTCGAAATGGGGCATGGTTTGCATGAAAAATTGCTAAAGTGAAAGCTGTCGTACAGAGTTTGGTGCGCACTGAGGTACCGAACCCGAGAACCCACAACCTGAGTTCGGTTGCACTCGAACTATGCCTCGATTCCTGTGAATGTGAAAGCAACACTCGAGTGCGCACTTGTTCAGGAAGAAAAGTAACCAGTACATGCGTTTTAGCTGATTACAATGTCATTAGTTCAATAGCATACATGTAAGGGATGATAGTGTTGATGATTTAGCCCTACCTTAGATATGTGTGAGAGCGAGTCTGCAGTGTATTCACACTGTGTATTCCCTGCACGGGCCTCAAATTGAGGCCCGTGTCCGACAGCTTATCAAAAAAAATATAAATACGTAAAGTTATAAATGCATTTAAGGCAGGAATAAACACTTCTGCTGCAGCGAAAGTTTGAGAAGGCAGCTGAAAAATTAACTGACTATATTAATGCATGATGTGAATCAAAGAAATATGCCTAATAATTATAGGTTCAAGAGCTCAAACAAATTCACGTAATTATAATTCATATAATATTTAGCACCAAAAGACAAGCAATTTTGTCTCAAGTTTTTTTTCATTTGACATTTTCATTTATGCATTTGGCAGATGCGCTTATCCAAAGCGACTTACATTGCATTCAAGGTACACATTTTTACATTTTGTCAGTTCTTGCTTTCCCTGGGAATTGAACCCATGACCTTGGCGTTGCTAGCGCCATACTCTTATTGTTTGAGCTACAGGAAAGTTTCACCTATGAACTGCTTTAATTTGGAACGAGCGATACGGGGGTGTGGCTTTATTGCATCTTTACTTGCAGCTGATTGGTCCAGTTTGGGTTTGCGCTCTCTAACCCAGAATAAAACCAGCTCTAGAGCAGGTTAGCTGTGTAGTGTAAGCTTTGTGCAACAGGCCACATGTCATATATAGCCTATAACACACTCACACGTTTTTTTTTTAACAATTTGTTTAGAGTAAAATTTTCATATGTGGTTTAAACAACCAGATGCACTTACAATATGTTTCATATGCGTCCCAGACCACCTTCTGAATTGGTTTGTTTGAGTGATCAGATATTAATCTGTCTCGAAAAGAATTTCGAAAGGCATATTAAATGGTCTTTTCACACTCGGATAGATAACTCTTGCAGCTTGCTGCTGCTGGCGGGGACTCTGAACACCGTGCAAGCCAGTCTTGCCAGTCGCGTGGTCTCGTGTTGTTTTCACCAGTGCAGCACATCTCATAGTTTCTTTTAATTAATGAATGTCTGTAATATAAAAATAAGGAGAAACTAAAATGATGCATCACACATTAAATCAACTAAAATTGAAAACCGTGACTCATCCCTAGTTCTTTTCAATGCCAAATGGACAAGAAATGGATTGGCATACCCGACTTTATCCCAAAGGTATGGACTAATAAAACCATCTGCGTCCCTACAACTGTTTTTGCCCACAAATGTATGTGACAGCACCTCTCACTCTACTTGTCCAAGTGATTTAAAAAAGTTAAACCGATTGAATACTGATTTTTCAAAGAGTGAAAAGTATTTGGTGGCTGCACTTTTTCTCTGCAGCGAGGTTCCTACTGACGCTCTGAAAAAGCTCAGCATCACCGACGGTAGCGAGTCTTCAGCGCCTACAGAAGAGTCAGACGCCACCACTGTGACGGAGACGAGGTAACAGTGAATTTGTATCAAGCTGATGTTATATGGTGGATGATAAACTGCCTCCATCCTCTCTTATTCACTCTTATGCCTCTACAGAGTCGAGGCACCCACATCCACTGAGGTTACGCCTAACGGACCGGTCTGAAGGCTCTGGATAGGAGTCCGACCCACTCTCCGCCTCTTCCATTTTGAACCCCCAAACCTCAATACCACTTTTGGTGTTTAAATAAAGAATGCTGCCATGTTATTGGTCCTGGATACTGCCAATCAGCCCATCATTGGAGGAGGAAGCCAGGGGCATATAACACAAACCAGTAACCAGTACAGTGCTCAGAGGTGTTAGTCTTTTAATCTTTTCAACTTTGTATGGGATATGCACAGTTTTAAATGTAGCAGTGACCGCGTGTGATTACAGGATCTGTCAGGACTTCTTTTTTTTTTTTTTTTTTCTTGGTTTGTGTCCCTCCCTTAATTTCTCTGGATTCTTTTTCGCTCGCAGCCTTGGATGGTAGAAAACAGGGATGCGAAGGTCCTGATTGGAAAGCACAGGCTCATCCTTCACGGCATAACGTCTCAAACATCCTCATGCAAAATCGAAAGCCTCGTTGCCTGACAACAGCCTCTGCGACAATTTACTGTATGTTGAAGCACAACTGAAGTGTTCTGTAATGCTTGACACTTTTCTGCACAGGTCACCGCCCGGCCAAGTTCACTTTTAGAATTTTTTTAAACATATTATTATGGCCTAATTTCATTAAATCATGTATTTGAATGTTCTGAAGTGCTTTGGGGCAGAAATGTATGAAATTAGAGTTGATACTCTGACATGGTGTCCACGTTGGCACTTGTGCAATAACGTTTAGCCATTTAATTTAAATTCGACTCATTCGTAAACTATACATTCATGATGGGGGTGGGCCTATTTTCCACTTTTTCTTTTCATTGCATGCAAAATGTTATTTATCAAGCATATACAAGAAACTGTTTTTCCAACAACGTTCTATTTAGTTAGTCAAGACCTTCTGATTGTATTGAATTACATTTCGTCCATTTTTTTGTTCTCCCCTTAGATCAATTTAACAGTTTCTACCTAATTTTCTAGTGCATTTTCTGCTTAAGCTTTCTGAAAATTGAATCATGAGTTTAAAGCAAAAAGTAATCATAATGACCTTTGCCTTAAGTTACAAATCCTTCAAAATCCCTGTAACAGGACAGAAGGGTTTGCCTCAGAGCAAACAGGCTTTTTTGTTACCCCCGTCACAAAAGAGCCGCCACCTCAATTCTATTTGCATCCTTATCAGTGCCAATGCAGCACACTTTTTTTTTTTTTTTTTTTTTCTCCCAGAGGCCAAGAAATTTCGCCCCAACTTCCTAGTATACCAGACCCTATGAAATACTCACAGGACAGTGTTATGCATCATCAGATCTTTTTTTTTTTTTTTTTTTTATCAGAACTCGTTATATGCTGTCAGAAAGACTTTTTGAACTTGTCTCAGAACCTTCCGGTAGCTCTTGTTGGAAATACCAAGATCCACCTCTTGTATTATTTCATCCTGAACATCATGTGATTATTTTTCCTCCAGGAATTTTTTTTTTGGCTATCACAATTCACGCATCATATCTCTGCAAGCTTACAATGGTACCAAATCTGTTGGATTACAGGATTGGGATGTTGCATTATTTATTTTGCACTTGTTGAGGTGTTAGTGTGGAGACCTGGTTTCCCATCATGCATTGGAACGCCATGTTTATTTCGCTCTTCGTGGTCTTTGCCTCTGGAGTGTAAAGTCTCCATTGACTCTGCTTCTTATATCTATGACATGTTCAAATAGGTTTGTTTCCAAAGCCAAAAGTATGTATTTGCCTTTTTTCTTTAACGGTTTAAAAAAATCTTATTTTTAACTTTAACCAATATTATTTTACATATTGTAGAGATTCTAATTTATGTGATCTTCAGCAACCAAAATATTTCTCTGTTCAATTCTGTTCATGTGTCTGGAGTCTGGACTGTTTCTGTACATCACAGCTATAGGTTGAGTGTTAAGAGCCTTGTATTCATTCTTCATCCCAAGAGAGTCTCGGTTACACGGATTGATATTTAACAGATTATGTATTATTTCCGAGACCTGCCAAAAAATACTTTTAATTTTAATAACTGTTCCGGGTTCGATTGTATTACAACAAAATAATTTTGACTCGTTCAGATTGTATAAACAAGCAAAAATTCGTGTTTCCAGTTTTATAGTGTAAGTTTAAGACATTGCTCTGCAATAAACTTAATTTCTCGATGTTTCTTAGTTTTATCTTTAGACATTAACAATGTTAAGACGGGACAAGTAAAGTGATAAAGCCACTTGGAGTACTCGATTCTAATTGGTCAATCGCTATCGTCCGTTGCAGCTCACACTTCCGTTTCATACTAAAACGCAACTGTCGCCATCTAGTGTGTCCTTTATATCTCCTTCTAAGGGGGGAAGTCAGGTAATTTCAACTCGAATCGATATTCAATTTCCCCGTATTTATTTTCGGTAATACGTAATACATTTTTAAACCGTGTTCTTGTTACATATGTTGCATGTACTTACTATAGTAATAACAGTAAATTATGCATAACAACAGGTAACTAACCCTCAACCAAACTAACCCTATAGTGAGTACATGTAGTTAATTACTTAATTTACCCAGTACTTACATAATTACACTGTGACAATGGCACCTTAAAATAAAGTGTAACTTTATTTTCTTGCTAATTAGCTAAGCAGGATAATGTAGTCAAACGGCCATTATTACATGGCCAAGGAACAAACAAATTGGACTAGAACAGTACCCCACTGATAAATTACGAATTTGACAACAACTACATCTTAAAAACACGTTTTTGTATAAAGCAAACGTTATTTTTGTGTATTAGAAACTAAAGCGGTCGAAATTATTCTGTGGTAACTGACAGCATTGAACCTGGAACATTTTAATGAGTTCTACAGCTGTACAAGCTCCCTCCCTACAATTCTCAAATTCTCTCCTCTGGAATTCATGGATGTGTTTTATGCACTTGTAAATAGTGGTTATATATCGACATGGCATAATAATGATGCTGGATTTGAGCAGGTGGAGGGGAAGGACAGATGCTGCAGGATAAATGAATGAATTGCCGTATTTCAGAGCACTTCCCACTAGTCATTTGTTTTAAAGTATTCAAAATGGAGACAAGGAGATATAGTTTTTAAATGTGACTTGTCAGAATATAAGGTATTCATTGATGGCATAAAAAGTAGTTCTCAGCCAATAACAAATTGACATTTGTATAGACTGGGTCTGTACATTATATTGTTGCCTACATCAGTACCTATATATATTTTGATATTTTCAGAATGGAATAAATCTGTTATTGAGAGAAATGACTTTTATCAGTTAAGCTGACAGTGAAATTCGCTCTCTTTCTTGTGCAGCTGTGTACTTTGAAACCTTCTCTGGTCTTTTCTTAGGCCAATGAGAACCGAATGGATGCCTTCCAGGAATCTACAATCTCCTTTATAAACACATGCACCAATTTGGATGTGTGCAGCATGCATTGATGAGGCAGAACAGATGCTAGGGTTATTCTTGGGGGTTCTCAGCCTTAATATAAACAGAGGTAAGACAAAACCCAGGAATGAAAACAACCATTTGCTCAACTTTTTTGAAACCTCTTTATTAAAAAAAAAAAAAAAAAAAAAAATCTTTGAGCCATTAGGAAAGACTGCAATCACAATACAGAATTCATTTGATTTAAATTGAATTTGTACTAAAGAAATTCTGAAAACAGCTTTACATATTAAGGCAATGGCGTGCAACAAAACACTCCTTCACAAAATCACTTAGCATAACTAATCATTGTAGTAAAAAAAAAAAAAAAAAAAAGGCACACAACTTGTTCTTACAAAAAAGGGGGAGGGGGTTTCATTCCACAACTTCACAGTAAATAGTAACAATTGTGCCGGGAATTATAACATTAACAAGTAGAGATGATGGTTTTGCATTCTAATACCCCAGTAATTGTGGGACATTTTACTACCAGGTAGGAGAGCACATACTACTGATACTGCAGAAGGCACAATTAGGGATGAAAGCAGTTATATTGTATGATATTATTGCTTGATATGAACACTAACTGCGTGGAACAGCTGCTAGACGTACTGCTCAAATCATCTCAGAATATGCAGATAGCAGATGGACCATCACCAGACCTGATGGAAATTTTTGAATGTGACAACACCCCAAACGTAACAACATTCCCAAAAGCTATTTAAAAAAAAAAAGCATACAACTGGAAACAGTAGTTTTACAGCAGAAGGTCCAAATAAAAAAAAAACACCATTCCATCATACACCAGACGTATGGGCAGTTTTAAAATTCAAGGATTAAAAAAATAAAAGATTCACTATCTACCATCAGGAATAAAGCCCAACAATCAAAATCCTGTTGCCAGTAGAAACATAAATATAACTACAAACAAAACAATGAAATAAATAAAATGAAACATTTTGGTGACAGCAGCCCTCCGCCATTTATCTTCAATCCAGTCTGGTCAACATTTACTGTCAAAGTGCAGTGATAAATAATAATAATAAAAAAGCAAACCCTCTACCTTCATTTGAGAAAAAAAAAAAAACAACGAAGTAAATCTCCAGGTTCAATATCTCTCCTTTCTTCATGACACTGGATCCTCACAAATGGCAGAAAACTTGCCGTTTATGGACGAGTTGGAATGATAAAACCTACAAATTAGGCTTCACAGCAAATTAGGCCACAAGCATGGAATTTTAAAATGGTGATTTTCAGGGCTGGAAAATTCACAATTAGTGACGTTGGTAAAATATTTAACTGACAACATATTGCTCTTTGTGAGTTCAGGATTTGAAAACTCATTTTAAATGGATTTATCTAGTGATCGTGTAATGGAAATAGTGGAAATTCAAAAAGAGTGGGAACCCTGTTAAATAAATACAAATATAGAGCAGCAAATACTCAGGATCTCTAATGGCGAGATTCAAGACTTCAAATTTAAAGTCTATTCTACTCTTACAAACAATACAACACTGCATATGTTCAATTGTGAATTCTTCAATCTTCTATACCAGGCTGTATATGAAAATGCTAAATTATTTTAAATACAGTGAGAAGTTGACTTCACTCGTGTTTTATAGGAATGCATCCTTCCATCTCCAAAACTTCTGGCCAGCCTTCATATTTGTTGGTCTCTGCGTTGTTCTTGATGTGCTGGAGACACACAAGATGGTTTATTAGACTATTGCTATAGTAATATTACTCCAAAATTTGAACAGGACATGGGGGCTACAGTCTGAAAAAAAAAAAAAACATAAAAGACAAGTCTACCTGCTCAAAGGGGCTCTTTGTCTTGATCCCTTTGCCTCCAACAAACACCCAGTTATCTCTGAAGCCCAGTATGCTGATGCTTGAGCTGCCCAAATCTGCTATCAGATTTCTGGCCTCTTCATTCAGCCTGTATACAATTAAACAAAAAAAAAATAATACATGCAATACATAAACAAATCGAGACAGATCTGTAAAGGTTTGACCAAAGATGTAGTGAAGCAGCTCACTTTGTTGCAGGATCATCAAAAGTGGCCATCATGACAATGCTTCCATCTTCTATTTCCTTCAAGAATTTGATGAGCAAGGTCACATCTAGGCAAGAATGAACATTTAAAAAGATTATGTCTTGCAAGCGACTCAAACGGAATTTCACATACCTAACTACTACATCCTCTTACCAATGAAACCATGACACAGTGGCCCGGTTTACAACTGGTATTAATCTCAGTCTCTTGTGAGCCAATTAAACCAGGGAGCCGGAACCCTTCAGCAACCAGGGAGCCTTAGCACACTTGGGCCGCAAAATGATTTCAAATAAGATTTAACAAACATTAAAACTTTTTATATTTTTCATGTTTCTTAGTTACATTTGTTCCCTTAATAACTGTCATTTTTATTTAAGAATAAGGGTTCTCACAGTCTTTGAAAACCCTATGAGGGAATTATAAAAAAATAGATTTCTAGGCCTGGAAAAGTCATGGAAATTACTATAATGAATAGATTTTTCTAATTAGGTCGGGTAGAAATTGCCATTTGTGAGTAATAATAATTAAAAGAAAAAACATCCCATAATAAAAGTCACCACATCACTACAATCAGATGCTTTCTTTACTGCCGTTTTCTCACTGCTGTCATTTTTGTTATGAGTTTATTTGGTTATTGAGAGGAAAGCATGCAGTACATATTTACATATTCATCTAAAAGTTGCTCTCAGCAGCGTGGATGGTGCTAGTATGTTCGTTAATAGTATAATTGCTGCATTTCCATTTTTTACTTCTAAGCAAAGATCTAAAAAGAACTTCGCCTTGAATGTGTATCCCATGGGCTTTGAATCAAGTTCAGTCTCTTGTACATTATGTGTGCATGAGTAACATGTTAAGTTGATGGCTGCAGTTCACTTATTAGCGACACTGCTGGCCATTAAGAAGGGTTTCTGAATTCTAAATATTTAGCCCCTTTAATTATAATAAGATTTTGATTTAATTAATTTATATTATGCCACACTAAGATGGAAATGAGCAGCTTTCATTACAACAAAAGTTTCCAAAAATACCTAGCCTACATGTGGGCCTTCAAATAATGTTTTGGACAATAATAGTCAAAAAGTTTGAGAACGCACTATGCACTTGTGACTGGATCTCCCGCACATGCAAAATCTGCATATGGAAACCGATATGGAGTGTAGAAGCAGATTTACCTCCAGACCACATGTCAAAGGAATCTGTCTTGGTCAGCTCGCCGGTCTTCCCTGTAAACAGATTGTGTATTAATTAGGGTTGGATATCGTTTGGGTTTTTTACAATACCGGTGCCAAACCGGTACATTTAAAATGGAACCAGTGCCTGAACCGATACTTTTAATTTAAAAAAAGGACACAAAACGATGGTGGATGACAATAAAGAATGGCTTTTTATTTATTTATTTATTTTATATTTATCATTTATTTAAATAAATGTATTAATTTTAAAGTATACTTTAATATATAAATATAAATAAATACAAAACACAACAAATTCACTTAAATTCACAGTAAAACCTAACCCAACTACAACAGGCCTAATTTAACACTAAATAACAGTAACAGTACTAATAACAGAAAAGTATTCTTGGTATGCTAAAAACCATCTTCAAGGTTCAGCATTATTTTGCAGAAAGTAAAGGGACCGGTGAACTGGGAGAAGAATAGAGTAAACTATATAGTTGTATTTGTGTATTTGATATCTATAAAACACGTAGTCAAATTATAACTGTCTGAAATGATTATTATTGCCGCTTCCATAGACATCAGTGTGTGTTTTTGCTAGTACTTATGTGCATTTAAATGTCTGAAAACTAAAATAAACATGATGTGGTTGAAAACACTGAATAGTTGTGATATGTGACGAGCGCTAAGCGCGTCTGCCTCTGCGCCAGCCAAAGAGCGAAAGCATGTTTTAATTTAAGTGGCACCGAAATGAGGCACCAAAATCTGCGTTCTGATTCGGTCCAGTACATACTGGTTATATAGGTAGGGTTTCGGTACCCAACCCTAGGATTAATGCAGTCCAACTTCTCTCAGTATCTACTGGATATGATTCACAATACATACAATATTAACCATAAAACACAAATTTGCCTACATACTGCCACCGTGATCACTTAAAAAGGTTTCAGCTTCAACAAGACAAAAAAGGAGGCGTACCGTTGATCAATGCGATGTTTATACCACGTCCAATGTTGTTCTTCACTCCGCTTATTAATCTGATAAAAGAAAGAGTTCAAACAGCAGCTGTCAAATTCTCATGTTTCCACTAACGCACCCAGCTAAAATTCATTCAGAAGACCGGATTTGTATTTTTCGATAGCGTTTATTCAATAGTGTTGTACAATAAGATGTGTGTAAAACCTACACATTGTCCTGAAAACACATTTTCGGTCCAACTACACTGGCTGCTCCACTGGTGATCTTAAAGGCAAAATGGTCCTCGGGACATGCTTTAGAAAGGCCGCACTTGTGGCGCAGTGGCCTGGTTGCTGAAAAAAAAATATTTGAGAAAAATAATTTTTAGGCATGTTCTTACCCTCTGTCTGGGCTAGTTGTTTATCCATGCACACATTTAGCGGTCAGACATCTTCATGCTGAATCACTTTTACACCATTTATTTGGTATTGTGAGATATTTCTCAAGTAGACTCAATTATAAAAAGGCAGCCACACCTACTTTATCAAAAGTTTATTCCATTATTATATCTGCATTTCCTAGTTCAATTTGATATGGCATTCTAAACAAATGTTCAAGAAGAGCTAGGGAGGAGGAAGGAATAGAACTCATTTACAATCCTCAGCTCTCGTAAAAAAAAAAAAAAAAAAGTAAATATGTACTCACGGACGGTCTCTGGAGGTGCATATCGTGCTGTAGAGAAACAGATGTCGATTAGCCAACAGCAACGTGCCATGTCAAATACTGAAAGATGGTAAATCTAAGACATTCCTTAACTAAACAAGCAAATTAGGTTACTTTACAAACAGAAAACATGTGCGATTTCAACTTCAAGTCCTGTGTGTGTGATGAATGCTGCAGAACTCACCAAAGAGTTTCCCCATATTTAAATTCATATGATTCTCTAACAGCTCAAAGGCCAGGAACACAGCCAGGAATAAAATAGAAACCAGCACAGCGAGTTTCAGAAGTCCTGTAAAAAAAAAAAAAAAAAAAAGGGGATGATGCGTAATGAGATGCAGTACAATGAGGAAAAACAAACATATATAGTAACCTAAATTGTCAAAACCAAACTTAGCATGTTCTTAAACCTATAAAGTCCACTGTTATATATTAAATGATCATTTCATAATATAATATTATACTTCATTTTAACTTTATTTTCACATACATTTATACAGTAAATAAACACTGGATTAGGATTAGGATTATGTTCTGACGTCTTCAAGCAAAACTATTTTTTACAAGCATACACACACATTCCCACAACATATTGTCAACGACGATTGACCAAATATTTGCCTTTGGTTGCATGTAATATATACTTTGAGTTTTGAAAGAAGCAGAACAAACCTCCTGCTCGCATCATCCTGATGGCTCAGCAAGCACCTGTAACCACGGTGAGATCCAGACACCTGACGTGAGACCAAATATCATCATATAACAAAAGCCTGAACGTCCAAATATTTCACCTACACTACTAGCAGGAATTACCTGCAGGAAATTAATCCAAATTATTAAGATGTTTGCGGAAACAAAGCCAGTTTTTACTATTTAGGTAAATTCAAAGTAAATATTGTGTAAAACAAGTGTTCAGGATTAGGCCTAAATTTAAGATATTAGTATAAGCCATTAAAAAATAAAAACTTATATATATATATATATATATATATATATATCATAATCATAATAATAATAATAATACCCCTATTGGTATGATGGTGTAATGACTGTCATGATGCTACTAAATGTTAGCTTTAACTTCAGCTCATGATTTAACGTGTAAAACAAACACATGCATCCTGAAAACCTCTTGACAAAGATGGCAGAAGCGAATTCAACGATTTTAGGGTGAAGTTTAGGTGCAAGTAAAGTGACAGTAGCCGTTAGCATGAGACGAATATAAAAACAAAACACCAGAATAAACCTTCAAACACAGAAAGTATGAACTGAAGAGCATGCGTGTAACCCAACTGATCTACAGTTAGACTGATATTGAATATAGTAGAGGAGAATAGGAAGAAGTACCTGATTCCCTGGGTGCCACGGCGACAACGCTGAATATCCAAACACATCCGGGTCCACTTGCAAGGAAGAGCGCGCGCGTGTGTGTACGTGCGCTTGAGACCGAAACGTCGAGGCGGGGGCGTGTCCTACAGGAGGCCCGCCCACCTGCGTGGGCGTTACATTAGTAATCAGATTCATCCTTTGTTTTTAACGACAGATGTTGAGTTAAACTTAAGTAAGCTATGCATGAAAAGGAAATTATAGATAGTGTGGACAGCATATGTGAATATATGTTCAACACAGACAATGGACTGAAAAACGCATTATATTTAGACAACGCAATTCAATAGACAAAAGTGTACTACGTACTTTCTTTATAATGCAATTGATTTTATTATCATTTGATTTATTTTGTCGTATACCCTGTGTTGCTATAAAATATTCTTGAATCTTGAGTCAGGTGGGTGTGAAGAGGTATGAGCGTCTGTTGGTGTGCAGTATGTAGTGTATGCGTGAGAGAATGTGTTAAAGAGGAGGCGTGTGGTTTATTTGGTTTTCATAGACAGACAACTGTTTGGTCTCTTTCTCATTTAACATTTTTCTATAGTGATATTGTATTAGCTGCATGGTAGAGCAATTTCCTGCACTATGCAATATAACACAATGTATCATTTTATAATTATATACTCTGTAATATAAAGATACTTAACATGGTGTAATAGAACAATTATTTGAATGTGGGTGATAGGAAGAGTATAAATAATGCAGGCTGTTTAAATGCATTTTACATTTATTTACAATTCAAAAACAGTAGATTGGTCTATTTGAATATACATAGTCCCAAAGCTCAAGGAGGATTGGCAGCAGCAGCCTGAGGGAATATGATCCAGTGCAAAAGACAGATTGTGCGAAGGTAAATTCACTCGTAATGATACATTATCCTCTGGTCCTTATATAAGACGGTGTGTCTTGTCGGCATGTCGGCGTGTCATAGAACAAAACAGGAACCTGACCGAAGCAAGATATCATTTGCAGCTCACCATTATTTCTAGGAGTTTATTGTCGTGTTACAGTGCCTGGGGTTGAGAAGAGATTAATTTCAAACAGTTCACACCTGTCTGCAAATCTTGAGTAGTTCCAATTGATATGTTGTTCATTCAATGAGATCCTAAAGAGAAGGTAAAAAGGTTAGCAAGTGAATGCAAAATAATAGTAATAATAATAAGGGTGGGGGGTTATATGTTCAACTTGAAATACATATAAACAGCCAAAGTGAATGGATGCTGGAGAGGATAATATAGTTTGCTCACATCATCTGAATCCTCCTGGACCTGGAAACCATTTATTTTGCCATTGGGGCTGCTCTCATTGCTATTGACGACACAGAGGTCATCTTCTTGGAGTTGCAGAACAGAAAAGCGATATGCAGGTGACCTGCAGGGGACAGAATTTGACCACAAGAGAATGTGACTTCTGCAAGGCAATTTTGTATGTCAGATACTAAATATGACTTTAAATGGATGTTATATCGAATACAGTACAATGAAGGTTTTATCACGTTACCTTACCTTTGCCTACAGTTTATTCTCCTTGAAGTGATTATAAAAGCTGCAGTAATAACCAAACCAATGACCCCCACACCAGTACACACCACAATAAGAACCAGCATGCCTGGCTGCAAATAAAAAAAAAAAAACAGTAAATGTATTTATCAACAATAATGAAGGATCTTATATATTTCTTATTTTAGTCTGTGCATTTTGGAGGGAAGGAATTTTATCTGATTTGATCTGCAGTTATATTGTTAAAGCTGCTGTCCGTAACTTTTTTTGTGTTCAAGATTTAATTATATAATGAGATGAGTACAACATGAATCCATTTTCCAAACCGTGTTTTTGTCTTACCCTGAATTATTGTGGTACACTTATAATAAGTGTTTATATTGGGACTATTTCAGACCGGTCTGGTAGGAACCGCTGCGGAGGAGCACAGTCCCTGCGTGACTCGCCATAGACATAAACAGAGAGAAGTAGCTCCGGCTGCAATGTTCTTCCGCAAGACACATGCAGTTCTGTTTATTAACCGTTAGAGCACAAAAAGTTACGGACTGCAGCTTTAAACTAGTAGGTTGCAGCAAATATGAATAATTCACAGAAAAAACAGACAAAGCAAAAACTGACCAAAAGTAACTGACAATTTTGGGACCATACTACAGTACAAGTTTATTTATCATATATATATATATATATATATATATATATATATATATATATATATATATATATATATATATATATATATAGTTTATTCAACAACATCTTGAACTATTGAAAATATCACACATGCTGCTGAATGAAAGCCATGTTGATATTCTAAAATACAGCTCTTGTTGATGTTGCGTAATCAAATTTTACTTATTAAAAGTATTTATGCTCTTCATATGCTCTCCATCCTCAAAGAATGGCCCCAAAATGTGTTTGTTTGTTTTTTTTGCCCCAAAATGTTTGTTTTTTTCTGAAATGCATAATAATTCTCAGAAATGGACCACTTACTGATCTCTCAGTATGCAAATCTTTCTCACAAATGTTTTTGAAAGCGTTGTTTCTTCTCGGAGGGCTGAAACCACCCTCACATTTATCGCCAGGAATTTTACGATACCTGTTTGACACAGTGGTATAATTATAACAGTGAATTGTGTGTTTGTGTTTAGGAATTTGTTAGAAATAGAAAACATTATATATTCAATCACCCTGAAGTCTGAAGGTCCTCTAGCTCCCCATCTAAGCAAATATCCTGGGTTTGATTCAGGAAGTCAGGCTGTGGAAGACACTCCGAGGTGTTTTCATGCCGATAGAAGCCATAGTCGCTGTTAACAGGAGAGATGTTCAGAAAACACTTTGTTTGGGTCACAAGCAGAAGTCCAAACATCAGTGCGGTGCAGTTTTTCCTACCACATGAAGTCTTGTGTAGTGCAAAGACACGGGCGCTGCTGCCTGCTGACCACATATCCTCTCCCGTTTCTACATGCTGAAAGTTTTTTCAGTCTTCTAAATGTTTCCTTGTAGCCCAAGAGACATCCATCTGTTTCTGGGTCAGAGTCGTAGTCAGAGTGCGCCAACCACGTCACATAGTCCTGTTCACCACCTACGAAATATAATGAAAATGCACCCCATGTTATAATTTGTTTGTGGCAGAAAAACTGATGAATACATTTGTTTTCTCTCATATTGATTATTGCAATACTTTGCTTGCAGGGGTCTCGAAAACTACCCTAAATAACTTGCAATATGTCCAAAATTCATCCGCTAGAATCCTGACAGGGACCAAGTCTATAGAGCACATCACTCCTATTTTGGAATCTCTACACTGGCTCCCTGTCAGGTTTCGTATAGATTTAAACATTTTGATGCTTACGTATAAGGCCTTGCATAGTCTGATATTTATCTGAACTCTTAAATGTTTACACTCAAAGGCGTGATCTCCGCTCCTCTGACTCTGGTCTTCTGACTGTTCCCTCAACTTGCCTATACTCTATGGGTGACCGGGTTTTTTCTTCCCTTGCTCCAAAACTCTGGAACTCTCTTCCGTATGAGATAAGACATGCTGAATCCTTTAGTGTTTTTAAATCCCTTCTTAAATCTCACTTTTTTGGACTTGCTTATAGGTGATTTCGTAGTTTTTATCCTATGTTTGTAGTATGTTTGGTATATTATTTTGATGTTTTTATTTCAGTTTTTTTGTGTATCTCTTTTTACCTTTACATTGTGTCCTTTTTGTAAAGCGCTTAGAGAAGTAGCATTTAAAGGCACTATATAAAATAAATTGTTTTATTATGATTTGAACAAACCCCTAAACCTATTATTTAAATTGGCACATTTGTGGTACAAATATGAATGAATGTTTCTTAAGCCAAAGACAAGATTTGATCCCTATTAAAGGACTAGAATATCATAGAGAATTGAGCCAGTAAGCAACCACCTAGTGTATCAGACGTAAGCCAGTAAGAGCTGTGCGTGTAAA
Organism: Paracanthobrama guichenoti; assembly: GCA_018749465.1. Classification (NCBI taxonomy): domain Eukaryota; kingdom Metazoa; phylum Chordata; class Actinopteri; order Cypriniformes; family Gobionidae; genus Paracanthobrama; species Paracanthobrama guichenoti. The sequence continues at coordinate 12,693,186 of CM031946.1, forward strand.
CCTCACTCCCCTGGCCTCAGTAGGTGCACTAGCAACTGACGACAGAGGCTGCGGCCTTTAGCGTCCTTATTAGTGTGCCGCTTCACACGCCAGAGACCCCGGTTTGAATCCCGCTCAGAGTGGGTCGAGTAGAACCGGTTACATTTGGTGTCGTTGACCTGGATGGGAGTGAGGTTTAGGGGGGTGAGTGTAATGGACGTAGGCCAGTAAGAGCTGTGCATGTAAACCTCACTGCCCTGGCCTCAAGAGGCACACTAGTGGCTGCGTCCTTGTTAGCGTGCCCGCCTCCCATGCCGGAGACCCCGGTTCAAATCCCGCTCAGAGCAGGTCGAGTAGGACTGGTTACACTAGCAAGAACTTAGAACGCAGGGAGATTGTAATTTTTTGAGCGTCATTGAGTGTCTGTTGGCCTTGAGCATGCTGAATCTGCGACACTACGTTGGTGAGAGAGATCACTATGATTGGCTATTCAGCTTAGCAAACCAGTACACAAGATGAAAAATGGAAGATAAGAGGACAAAATGGTAAGCAAATGCTGCTTTGTTCACAGTTAATATATCCACGGTCCTAGCCACTTGCTGTTATGGAGAGTTATTTCCACTCATGCAGGTTTAAAATGTATGTGTTTGTTGCACATTAGCTGTAGTCTTTTAATGTAGTCTTTTAAAAAGTTTCTTACATTCTCTGGTGATCAAGTGCTCAAAGTCTATGGTGACGGCCACCCACATAGGCTGATCATCATCATCTGGGCGGTAGCCGAAAATGCTGATATTCATTGTCTTAGTACCCGGCTCTGATGCCAGTCCTGCCAAGAAGATCGGGTGGTCTGTGAAATTATATGTCTTCCAGCATTGTCCTTCATCTGTGGAAAACCTGAAAACATCCAGACACACATAGAGTCACCACAAACAGTGACCATAACATCTCAAATGACTCCATTTATCATAAAAGAGATGTTTTCAACAGGGCACGTGATAGTGTGTTACTTTACGGAGCTGATCTGTCTGTCTCTATGCGCCTCAACAGCCACTAGCAGGCCTCCAGAGTCCAGGATGCTGTAGTGGTGAGGTCCTCTCAGAGTCCCCCACCAGGAGTAACCTCCGTCCCCAGACACATACACATCTGGCCGGGCAGCAGAAATGGAGTCTCCGACACTGCCTGCAGTAACATTGAACATTTAGACTAGTTTGTTGGGCAAGGTGGAAGTTGTGAGGATAGAGGGGAGGAACTAGTACCATGGGCGATGACCAGACCAGTGGCGGCGGGTTCAGAGAGAGGCAGCATGGGAGTGATTCCGCTGAAGTGACTGTGCTCTCCGTGGATGTGCAGGCTACACTGGAACACACATTTACAGTAACCTTTAAAGTCAGCATGAAATGAAAATTCATATCGCTATTTTCAAAATGCATGTTATTGATTTTACCAACTGCAAGCTTACATTCAGATCTGCATCCATCCAATCAACAACTGATAGATAGAACCAAGTCCCTGCCCTACATTTTTTCTATTTTGATAATCCGTTTCACATTTACAATCACAATACAGAAGAAAACATCTGTCACTACTTCCATTACATCGCGACTTCTGTCGTCAAAAGCTTTGAGGCTAATCTATATGCCAATGTATTCATAAACGTTTTTAGCACATAAATAAATGTTTAAAATAGGCTTTTTCTTTTGTAAAATGTTTGTCCAATTTTGGCTAATTTTAAAAATATGTTCAATATGTTCCTATTTGAACAGGAAACAATCAAATTTCTCATCACTCATTGCTCAGCTGTTACCTTTTTCGAGTTTTCTGGACAATCCACATTCTCTGGTTTCTTCAGAAATCTCCATCGGCCACCTCTGTCGAATGAAATGACTGAACGAATGCGTCCATCTGCGGCCCAAGAGGAGTATGGCATCTTTTAGTGATGACTTCAGCGCTGCTAGAAGTGTGATTGGCTATTTGGTACTTATAGGAATATTTCAGCCAAAAATAAAATTGTTGTCATCATTTACTCACCCTCAAGTTGTTCCAAACCTTTATTCATTTCTTTCTTCTGCTGAACGCAACAGAAAGAAGATATTTTGAAGAATTTGGGGAACTAAACAGTTGATGGACCCCATTGACTTCCATAGTAGGGAAAAAATTAAAATAAATACTATGGAAGTCAATGGGGTCCATCATCTGTTTGGTTACCGACATTCTTCAAAATATCTTCTTTTGTGTTCAGCAGAAGAAAGAAACTCATACAGGTTTGGAACAACTTGAGGGCGAGTAAATGATGACAGAATAAAAATGTTTGTGTGAACTATTCCTTTAAAGAAATAGTTCGGCCATAAATTAATCTTCGAAACACAAATGAAGATATTTTTAATGAAACCTGAGCGATTTCTGTCCTTTCATTCCACTAAAACTTTGACACTTCAAAAAATTCATAAAGATATCAGAAAAGTAATCCATATTAATCGAGCAAATGTAATTATGGCTTTTATTAACCTATAAACATATAAACAACACACATCTATGGAGCACATCAAATATGGTAAACAGAAGCGCAAATGTGTATCCTTGATGCAAATTTTCATTTTTGGGTGAACTAAACCTTTAAGGACAATTGAAATAACATGAAACAAATGTTCATACCCTCTTCCAGTACGTTGGTGAGATAGACCCCTCTCAAAGATGTAATGTTAGTGAAATCGCTCTTCCCCTCGCCGCCGAAAAGGTGGCGCTCCAGAGACTTAGAATACAGGATTCCACGGTCATCAGAGGTGTAGATTGTCCCAAAATAAGTGTCTTCTGTAAGCATGTGAGATCACATCACACACAAACACTCCGCTGACACAGCTTTCTCTCAGACGAGATAAGAGATCAGCCATGAGCCATCAGCCATCATTATTCAAACACACAGCAAACCCATCTAACCGGCTTCATGTGACAAAATGTGAATCGAACGCCAGTGAGAAACAGATAGCATGATGCATGATGGGAAATAAGATAACTCTTCACATGAGCCATGTACTGTATGTCATACATACATGTAAATACAATGAGGGGTGTATTTGTGTGCAATTTACTCTAGCGTGACAGTGAAGACCTGGCTGAAAGACTACACCATCCTCACTCTTATCTGTTTCCAATGATCGTCACTGCACAAAGACCTCCAGACTTGAAGATGAATAGCGTACACACTGACCCAAAAGAGTCTAGAAACTTGTGCAGAAACATTCTATATGTCAGCACAAAGTGGAACTTGCTTGACAAGTCCTGCTTCCACTGTTAAACTGACAGCAACAGTGGTTGAGCTGTTAAATAATAACGTTACTTCTCTTTTACAGCTCTGACAGCATGGAGAAAGAGGAATAGAGGAAGTTAAAAAGCGTGAAAAAGCACCTCCAGGGTTGTCCACATGCATGAAGATCATGTCCTCGTCGCCGTCCAGAACGGAGTAGAACTGCAAACAGCCATCAACAGTGAGTTAAAGAGTTGCACACAGTGTTATGAGTGTGTAGCTCTTGAATTGTATTTGTGAGCGGTTGTGACAGGTTTTTTATCCTGCCAAACCAGCACGACCAACTTGGAAGGGTGAAGGGGAAGTAATGGCATAACTCACATACATTTTCCCAAACATATTTATGATAAATAAATAAATACACTTAATTATATTAATAATACTAATAAATATAATAATAAGTATTATTATTATTGTATTTAAGTAATTGTAATATAATATCAGTCATATATGATTTATAACAAATAAATATAAATACATTTAATTATATTAATAACAATAATTCATGTATAATATTAAAAAATTTAAAATTTATGTATAATTCAAATTAATTAATTATACAGTCAAACCAAAAAATGTTCAGACACCTTCAACATTTTCTCACATTTTCAGTTTATTCACTATAGTTTATAAAATATGACAAGAACTCAGAGTTAAACTGTCAGAACAAATTCATCTTGATAATGTCAGATAACTTTGATAAAGGTATGTAATGGATTACAATCAACCAATCAGCTGTCAGCTGTTAAATTTAAGTACACAATTAGATCATACCAATTTAGATCAACCAATTACCAAGCAATGCTTCATTTTGTTCAGTCTGTGGTGTAAAAGGTCACATTCGCAATTAAAGATAAAACACTTGAGCAAAACATGGTCAGGTCAAAGTGTCTGAATATATACATTTTACCGGTAGTCCAGTGTATGAAGAATTTTTGGGAATAATATGTCACAGTTTACTTCATTTTGCTATCTTTACTTACATAAATGAACTATAGTGTCCTGCACCCACTAGAAAAACAATTATATCTGGTGTCTGAATAATTTTTGGTTTGGCTGTAAATACATTTATTTATAATTTGTATCATGCGTGTGTTCAAGTTTGTGTTCTTCACACCTGCTCTGTAGTGGCTGATGGTAGCTGCGCTTTTTTGAAATGGTCACCCTGGTCTGAGGACACATAGATGACACGGGGAGAGCCCTGTAAACACAACATCTCATAAATCAAGCATGCCATGATGATTCTTACAGAAGGGAAAGTGAAGAAGTGTGGTCAACATGGAGTGTTTTCATGTGATTGAACACATGCTTGAGTGTGCATGGTGTCTGCTGATCCACACCAGTTTTTCCATGACTGAGGTAAACAGGAAGCCACCAATGTATCCAAAAGAGAAGATGTTTTTGGCGATGGTGGCAAAGGTTTTGCCATAA